>PISX010002710.1:0-16379 GCA_004024625.1 Mellivora capensis
AAAAAAAAATCTGGTTTGTCTGATGGTGTTGCTTTAGGACCTAAATTTTCTTAGATGTGGATGTGTTAGTTATAGACTGCCTGGAGGAGGCAAAGGGATTATGTACCCATTCTGCAGATAGAAAAACTCATAATCTTCTCTAAATTCCTCAGAGCCCAAGAACTCATTTCTATTGTTAAGAATCTACCCAGAAGAAGGGTGTTTGTGTGGCTCAGTCAGTTAAGCATCTGCCTTCAACTCAGGTCATGAGCCTGGGGTTCTGGGATCGAGTCCCACGGTGGGCTCCTCGGTCGGGAGTCTGCATCTCCTCTGCCTTACCCCTATCCCTACCCCTACCCCTACCCCTGCTCGTGCTCATTCTCTCTCAAATAAAATCTTAAAAATAAAATCCAGTTTGTCTAAGTATTGCTACTCCAGCTTTCTTTTGACATCAATTTGCAAGACAAATGTTTCTCTATTCCCTCATTTTCTTTTTTTTTTTTTTCACAAAATTTTATTTATTTACTTGACAGAGTGAGAGAGTACAAGTAGGGGAAGCGGTAGAAGGAGAGGAAGAATCAGGCTCCCTGCTGAACAGGGAGCCTGATGTGGGGCTTGATTCCAGGACCCTGGGCCCTGGGATCGTGACCTGAGCCAAAAACATACACTTAACTGACTGAGCCATGCAGCACCCCCATTCCCTCACTTTCAATCTGCAGGGTGTCTTTAGGTCTAAGAGGAATCTCTTATAGGCAGCATATAGATGGGTCTTGTTTTTCTATCCATTCTAACACTCTATGCCTTTTGATTGGAGCATTTAGTCCATTTACATTCAGAGTAATTCTTGATAAATATGTATTTAGTGACATTTTATTATTTGTTTTGTTGTTGTTCCTGGAGATTTTTCTCTGTTCCTTTCTTCTCTTTATCACTTTTGGTCTTTCCTTTCCACTCAGAGTCCCCTTCAATATTTCTTGCAGGGCACGTTTAATGGTTATAAGCTCCTTTAGTTTTCATTTGTCTGGGAAACTCTTCATCTCTTCTATTCTGAAGGATAGCTTCACTGGATAGAGTAATCTTGGTTGCAGATTTTTCCCACTCAACATGTTGAATATATCATGCCAGTGTCTTCTGGCTTGCTAAGTTTCTGTGGAGAGATCTGTAGCTAGCTTTATGGGTCTTCCCTTGTATGTTAGGCCCTTCTTTTGTCCTGATGCTTTTAGGATTTTTTCAAAAAGATTTTTTAAAAAATTATTTGTCAGAGGGGGGGAGAGAGAGAGAAAGAGAGAGTGAGACCACAAGCAGGGGCAGTCATAGACCGAGGGAGAAGCAGACTCCCTCATGAGCAAGGAGCCTGATGCAGGACTCAATCCCAGGAACCTGGGATCATGACCTGAGCTGAAGGTAGATGCTTAATCAACTGAGCCACCCAGGCATCCCCAAGATTTTTTTCTTTATTGCTATTGTGCAAACTTAATTATAATATGTTTTGGTGTTGACCTGCTTTTGTTGATTTTGATGGGAGTTCTCTGTGCCTCCTTGATCTAGATGTCTGTTTATTCCCCGGAAAAATAATTTTCAGTTATTATTTCCTTAAATAAATTTTCGCCTCCTTTTCTTCTTTTTCTTGGTCTTGTATAATACAAATGTTACTACATTTGGTGGAGTTACTTAATTCCCTAAGTACACTCTTGTGTTGGAAAACTCTTTATCTCTTTTGCTCAGCTTCATTATTTTCCATTATTTTATCTTCTTTTTTTTTTAGAGACTTTATTCAGAGAGAGAGAGCATATGCACATGCAAGAGGGTAGAGGGGCAGAGGGAGAGGGAGATAGAGAATCTCAAGCAGACTCTGCACTAAGTGTGGAGCCCAACATGGGTCTTGATCTCAGGACCCTGAGATCATGACCCGAGCTGAAACCAAGAGTCAGATGCTTAACTGACTGATTCACCCAGGAGCCCCCCATTGTTTTTGCTTCTACAGCACTTATTTGTTCCTCTGCTTCTTCTATACTTGTTTTCATTGCATCCAGTCTGTTTCAAATCTCAATTATTTTTTCTCATTTCTGACTGATTGTTTTTTAAACTCTTTTATCTCTATACTAGGGGCCTCCCTAAAGTCTCTTTTTAAGAGATTTATTTATTTTATTTGTCAGAGAGTGAGGGAGAGAGAGCACAAGCAGGGGGAGCAGCAGGCAGAGGAGGCAGAGAGAGAAGCCTCCTGCTGAGCAAGGAGGTTAACATGGGACTCGATCCCTGGACCCTGGGATCATGATCTCAGCTGAAGGCAGAGGGTTAACTGACTGAGCCACCCAGGCACCCCTGAATCAAAGATTTAATATTCAGTCAAGCTGTCCAAATACAAAGCTATAGAAAAAACCAGTTTCAACACACAAAATGTAGGAATTCTGCATCAGTAAGCCCCCTGCCTTTTTAAAAAGATTTATTTATTTATTTGAGAGAGAGAGTATGTGTGAATGGAGGGAGGGGCAGAGGATAGAGAGAATCTTCAGTCTCCTGGCTGAGTGCAGAGCCTGACATGGGGTTTCCTCCCACGGTCTATGAGGTGATGACCTGAGCTGAAACCAAGAGTCCAGCACTCAATTGACCAAGCCACCCAGGCACCCCTTTAAAAGCCCTTCTTGAGGAATTTATTGGAGAATGAAATTCATCCAACCAAGTGATGACTGGAGGGTAAAGGACTGAGGGTAAGCATTCAGTAATCTATAAATACATGTGTAAGATAAAAACAAATGGGGTATGAGGGTGGACCACTGACATACAAATATTATATATCATGAAACAGTAGAAATGATGCATTTTAAAAATGGGAAAAATAAGGAAGAGGGAAAAAGGAAAATAGAAAACTCTCATTGTTAGATAGGTATTAGGTGGGTATTAGAAGATACTGAAAAAATTGTGGTGCCTGCCTCAGTTGGTGGAATGTGCAACTCTTGATCTCAGGGTTGTGAGTTCAAGCCCCATTTGGGTGCAGAGATAACTTAAAATCTTAAAAAAAATTACATAAAAGATAGTGAACAAATTAAAAACCCTGGTAAACCAGATAATAAGACATTAATTAACAACGTGGGACCAAGAGCATTAAAAAAGGTACAATTACAAAAGTAACCACTAAAACCAAGTATTAACCTTCTTAAAAATTAAAAATAAGGTGGGCTCAGTTGGCTGGGTGACTGCCTTCAGCTCAGGTCATGATCCCTGAGTCCCGCCCGGGATCAAGTCCCGCATCGGGCTCCCAGCTCCACGGGGAGTCTGCTTCTCCCTCTGACCTTCTCCTCTTTCATGCACTTTCTCTCTCTTTCAAATAAATAAATAAAATCTTTTTTAAAATTGGTTTAAAAAAATTAAAAATAAGGGATGCCTGGGTGGCTCAATCTGTTAAGCATCTGCCTTCAACTCAGGTCATGATTCCAGGGTCCTGGGATGGAGCCCTGCACTGGGCTCCTCGGTTAGCAGAGAGCCTGCTTCTCCCTCTGCCTGCTGCTCCCCTTCCTCGTGTGCTCTCTCTAACAAACAAACAAATAAATAAATAAATAAATAAAATCTTTTTAAGAATTATAAATAAGGGGCACCTGGGTGGCTCAGTGGGTTAAAGCCTCTGCCTTCATTTAATATTAGATATTAAAGCAACGATTAAAAAAAATTAATAGCACTAAATACTTTTTCAATAACAATGGAAGACCAGAAAAGATGAGTTAGATTAGTAATTTAAAAACCTAGAAAAAGAACAGTGTAAAACAAAAGAAAGCTAAGGAAGAAAATAAAGATAAAAGCAGGAATTAATGAGGTATAGAAAAACTAGCTCTAATTAGTATATCAAAATCCTATTGGTTTTTTTCATGGAAAAATTAACGAAACAGGGAAATCCCTAACTAGATGAGCAAGAAAAAAGAAAGTATAAATACATAGATTAAGAACTGATGAGAGGAGAATAATAATAATAAGATAATAGTAATAATATAATAATAATAACCCACATATCAGTTGACATGGATACATTCCAAGGTAAACATCACTTCGTGGTTGATTTGAATTAAGGTCTTTAAGGAGGAAATCTCTCCTCTTTATACCTGGCTCTGGTATGTCAGGTTCTCTTATTTCAAAGCAAGATACTAGATATTTGAATAAATAAAAACTTCACTGTAGTTGATTTTGACCTGGAGTTTTTCCAGTTCCAAAAAAATAGGAAGTGGCTTTTCCTCAGATAATCTCTCAAACATTTTCCTTTTAAACAGCAGAAAATATAAAATTGTTAAGATACTACTTTCCTAACCTCTGGGTAAATGGATTGGAAAATCTAGATGAAGTGCATAATTTCTTGGGGAAATATATATTTCCTAAGTTGATCCCCTTAGAGTTCAAAAACTTAATCAAACTCCACAGAAGAAACAGAGACAACTAGTGCCTAAATGCACAAAGCCCACCACCTGGTTCCACAGGTGAATTCTACCAATTCTACTATTTTCCCATTATACTGCTTATCATGCTGTATGTGATCAACTATTTATTTGCCTGAATCCTCCCATAAAATGTAAGCTCCAGAATTGTGTCCATTTTGCTCACCATATGATTCTAATAGCCACTTTGGATTTATAAACTTTATGAAATGGTCCTTGCTATCTCTGTAACAAATACTTCCCTACAATCAAGAGGTCATTTATTGGGGCACCTGGGTGGCTCAGTGGGTTAAGGCCTCTGCCTTCAGCTCAGGTCATGATCTCAGGGTCCTGGAATCGAGCCCCGCATCGGGCTCTCTGCTCAGCAGGGAGCCTGCTTCCCCCCAACCCTCTCTGCCTGCTTCTGATCTCTCTCTGTTGAATAAAAAAAAAAAAAAAGAGGTCATTTATTCATTAAGCAGTCCTCAGTTTGCAGAGTTGTATCATTATGCATGAATTTCAGTTACTGGAGTTTATATAACTCCAGGGTATATCTATAAATAACACCAGTTTATATGTACTCCAGTTTATATATATAAATAACATGAGTCCTCCAACAATCTGGGAATAGTTTTATTTACTACAGTGCATTAATCGTGAGTTGTCACACAAAATACAAACTTCGCCGCTAGATATTCTGTCCTCGGGAGCACTAGGTAAGTAACAGGCGCACATCATGATCAGTGACCATTCACATCGCTTAAAGTCTGTTGAAGACTCTTGAAGACACTGGTTACTGTTCATCTGTCATTCAGTTCAGCATAGACCGCAAAGCCTGTAGTTTGCATTGCCTCCTATCTCCCAGGGATAAACCCACATGATATTTTACACAAATGGATGACTGAAAGAGGAATTGGCCAACACAGATAAAAAGGAAACAAAGGAAGGAAGGGGATAACCAGAAAATGAAATTCGAATCACACATAAGTAGTTATCAGAAATAGCTCATCATGGGAATGTTGAAATACCACCACTTGAAAAAAATCCAAATATGCAGACGTAGCTGGTTATGAAGGCAATCTTATCAATACAAATGAGGAAAGTGATTGTGGCTGAAAAAGATGAAGATCCAGAGGAATTGAGGTTGACAAAAATTTTATGTTAAACGAACTCTCAGAGGTATCTCACCAGGTTGAAAGTTCATTCGTATAGAAAATTGATCCAAACTTTGAAAGGAGTATGACAATGAACTTAGGGAAGGTACTCACTCCAGCTGAAAAGTTACACAATGGGAAGATAAACCCTATTTAAACCACTCTTGATAAACACTTCCTTCAGAGAAATAAAACATTTCATTTTTCCATGTTTCTCATTTTTAAATTACAGTAAACTAAATATTAGCTTTACCATTTTTTCCATTTGCTCTGCCCTGATAACTGACATTAGAGTGTTTTAATGTTTAGGTAAAAAATTTGGATGGGAATGGAACAATTGTAGCTTTTCCTATAGATTATTAAGAATCTTTTGTCTGGAGGGGCCTGGGTGGCTCCGTTGCTTAAGCTACCCACTCTGGGTTTGGCTCAGGTCATGATCTCAGGGCAGTGAGACTGAGTGGCTCCACACTCAGCACAGAGTCTGCAGTCCCTCTCCCTCTGCTCCTCCCCCTGCTCGCACATGCATGCTCTCTTTCTCTCAAATAATTAAATAAAATCTTTCAAAAAAGGAAGAGGGCGCCTGGGTGGGTCAGTGGTTAAGCCTCTGCCTTCAGCTCCAGTCATGATCTCAGGGTCCTGGGATCGAGCCCCAGTTGGGCTCTCTACTCAGCGGGGAGCCTGCTCCCCGTCCCCCCGCTCCCCTCCCCCCCCCTAGTTGTGATCTCTGTCAAATAAATAAATAAAATCTTAAAAAAAAGGAAGAATGCTTTACCTGTTTATAATAGCCAAAATATGGAAGCAACCCAAGTGTCCCTTCATAGATGGACACATATATATTTACATAGACACATACACATATATATGTGTATATATGTATATTATGGCTGAGTAATATTCCATTATATACAATTATATATATATAATTATAAATTATAATTTATGTCAGTCAGTCAGAGAAAGACAAATACCATATGATTTCACTAATAGGTGGAATTTTTTTAAAAAAAGATTTTATGTATTTGACAGACAGAGATCACAAGCAGGCAGAGAGGTGGGGCGCGGGGGAGCAGGCTTCCCGCTGAGCAGAGAGCCGGATGCGGGGCTCGATCCCAGAACCCTGAGACCATGACCTAAGTTGAAGGCAGAAGCTTAGGCCGCTGAGCCACCCAGGCGCCCCTAAGAGGTGGAATTTAAGAAACAAAACTAGTGAACTACAACAACAACAAGAGACAAACTGAGACTGAGAGAACAGACGCTGTTTACCGTCGGGAGGCGGGTGGGGGAGGGGTGAAACCGGTGACGGGGATTAAGAGGACATTTATCCTGAGGAGCACTGAGTAATGCACATGATTGTTGACTTTTATATTGTATCCCTGAAACTAGTATAACACTGTCAATTAATTAATTATACTGGAATTTTTTTAAATTCTAGAAGTTAAAAAAAAAAGAATGGTTCAGTCCTGTGGAGATCTTGAGAGATAAAAGTATAAACCCAGATATATCTATATCTATCTATCTATCTATATATATATATTTAAATAATTTTTTAAAAAAGATTTTATTTGTTTGAGAGAGCAAGAGAGTGAGAGATAGTGAGAGAGAGCATGATTGGGGGGGGGTAGAGGGAGAAGGAGAAGCAGATTCCCCACTGAGCAGGGAGCCTGATGTAGGACTTGATCCCAGGACCCTGGGATCATGACCTGAGTGAAGACAGATGCTTAACCGACTGACCACCCAGATGCCCTTATATAAACTTGTGAAAATCATAATTGGCAAAGTGATCTGACCTTATGCCCTATGGACAGTGAATTTTTTTTAAGATTTTATTTATTTATTTGACAGACAGAGATCACAGGTAGGCAGAGAGGCAGGCAGAGAGAGAGGAAGGAAAGCAGGCTCCGTGCTGAGCAGAAAGCCTGATGTGGGGCTTGATCCCAGGACCTGGGATCATGACCTGAGCCAAAGACAGCAGCCTAACCCACTGAGCCACCCAGGTGCCCCTGGACAGTGAATTTTTAAATTTTGATTTCAGAAGGCTGCTTAAGGAGTACAAGCAGCATAATCTGCTATTCCGTGCACCCGGCATCCGTTCTCCATCCAGCTCCCATCATATCCTTCCTAACAGAGCACCAGTTTTGTTCATACACAGCTTGTGTAATTACAGAGAATCTGACTTCATCCTCAAATTGGGAGAAAGGCTCTATCTGGTCTAAGCTTGTAACATTAATTCTATCCTCTTGTCAAATCATTGACTAAGGGATGACATAAGCCAACCAGCAGATGCCATGTCCATGTTAATAACAACCAAAGCAATAGTGGGTACCTGAGCTCTATCAGCTTGATCAGACTGATGGGGAAGTTCTCTCTCCACTCCTCCTCTCCTCTGCCCTCTCTTCCTCCCCTCCATTCCCCTCCTCTTGTAATAATAGTGGGAGGCAGCCTGAGGACAAAGCTAATTCACAAAGGGCAGAACGATGAAATTGAATAGAGCCAGAGCCAGAGCCTTCACTATGCTGTACCGGCGCCTGTCCTGCACTTACACTTCCCGTTTGGTGAAATCTTTCCTTTCCTTTCTTCTGCATCTAGGACAGTCGGAGAGTTGTGTTCCTTGCAGCCGAGAGCATCTTCTAGATGCATCTTCAAGATACAACACACGATCAGTACAAAAGACGGTAGTTTACGGCTCTTCCACGTACTCCGGACAGTGCTGGACGTGCTCCCGACCCCAACGTCTCCCTCTCCGAAGCTCACCATCTCCTTCTGACTCCCGCCTTCTCCATTCAGACGTATTAATACCAACTTTCCCAAAGCAGTTTTTGTTTTATTAACTCAGCAATAATTTACTTTCTCTTTCTGCCTGAGGCCTATCAGTTAAGATGACTTCATAGAATTGACACAATACCTGTGTCTTTGGTTAGGTCCCACTCACCCCTATAACAGGACAGACCCACATATCAGTTGACATGGATACATTCCAAGGTAAACATCACTTCGTGGTTGATTTGAATTAAGGTCTTTAAGGAGGAAATCTCTCCTCTTTATACCCGGCTCTGATATGTCAGGTTCTCTTATTTCAAAGCAAGATACTAGATATTTGAATAAATGAAAACTTCACTGTAGTTGATTTTGACCTAGAATTTTTCCAGTTCCAAAAAAACAGTAAGTGGCTTTTCCTCAGATAATCTCCCAAACACAAACGTAATGTCACCCATGGGACTGTTATGAATAGATGCTACTAGAGTTCCAACTACAGATTCCAACACCAGCAAATTTTAACATTCTTTGGGATTAGCTGTCCCTTCTGTCAACTTGGCTCCCATGAAGCAGTTGAACTCTCATGAAATGCAGGATATGTTCTGCATATGGCTGTCCTGACCTAGAGACATTTTCAGATAAGACAGGCCTGGGACAGTACTGAGTGTTGACTAAAGATACGAGGTGAGAACTTTATGGCAAGAATTAAAACAAAAACAAACAGCATGGGGATGTCTACAACAAGAAGGGCAACAGATGAATTACTGAATTCAAATGCCTTCGTTTTACCCAGAACCCTATTAAATTTAGCAAAAGAAAAGCATTTCTAAATTAGTCAACAGCCAAGATTGTAAACTGATTATAAAGTAATAGTATTTTTTTGTGTTTATACTACATATCAGGTGACATCATAGAAGCTTAGCTCTATTCATTTTGTTCTCACCACAATTCTGTGGCATAGATATTGTTTTCCAAATCTTAATGAAAATGTCTTACCCAAGTCCCTTAACAAGGAAGTGCTAAAAATGACAGGTGTTCACAGGTCTGCCTGGCTCCAAGCTCTGTGGTGTCTCCCCATTTCCAAACAGCATTTATAGGCACTGTTTTCCATGACTCGCAGAACAACGTATGTAATTATGTACAAGAAGCTATGAATGAGCCTAAAAAAAAACCACAAAAACCTGAAGTATATAGATTTACGGCTACCTGCAGCCCCAGCTTTTTAACTTCCCTACAACAAATCCCAAGGCCTATACTTCATTCAGATTAATTTCATTACAAACACGCATGACTGACAAATTTGAATTCAAATGCTCTATTTTAGAGCACTTTACAAATCATTGACATCAATTAATTTCTATAAAGCTGAGAACACATTTTATTTTTATTTAAATTCAATTAATTTGAGAACACATTTTAAAATTTGATGTGTCATAACAATTTGTCTCCAAAAAGGATGTGCTATTTATACTTCCACCAATAATATTATATGAATATGTTTGTTTCCCCCTTACTCTTGGTTATGGTGGGTTTATCACACTAAAATTTTTGTCAATCCGGTAAGTGTAGACTATTTTCTTTTAATTTGCATTTCTATAGTTAAGGGTGAAGCTGAGTGCACGAACACTGATTTATTGTCCATTTATATCTGTTTTGTACAGATCTCTCTGATTATGCCTTTTGCTCATTTTTCTCAAGTAATGATCATTTTCTTGTTAATTATTAGAATCCTTGTTGGGACGCCTGGGTGGCTCAGTTGGTTGAGCGGCTGACTTCGGCTCAGGTCATGATCCCGGCGTCCTGGGATCGAGTCCCACATCGGGCTTCTTGCTCAGCAGGGAGCCTGCTTCTCCCTTGCCTCTGCCTGCCTCTCTGTCTGCCTGTGCTCGCTCGCTCTCTCTCCCTCTCTCTCTGACAAATAAATAAATTAAAGAAAAAAAAAAAAGAATCCTTGTTAATGAACCCTTTGTAATGCTTTCCCCCTTATCATGTCTTAAAAATAACTGTTCTATGAAATCTTTTTTCTAAGTTGTCATTTATTAAATGCACATCTTTTTGATCTTTTAAAACCTCTGAAATCAGAATATGTCTTAAAATTGATAACCTTTTATTACGGCTGTTACTCAGGTGAAGGAATTGTCCTTGCTTGTGTTTGTGGTGGTTAATATTTCCATCACCTCAGCTCACTTATTTTATAATTAAGGGAAGGGAATTCAGTAGAACTTGAATCGGTCTAGCCATGATGACACATTACAAAGCCATTACAAGGTCAGACACTTTTTAAATACTAAGAGAGTGAGCTGTTTTTATAGAATTCTTGATATTGAACTGTTCTTATGTTTCTATAATAAATTCTACCTGATATCCATGTATCATTTGGCAAATATATTACTGAGTTCCACTGAACAGGATTTTATTTATAATTTTTGCAGTGACATTTATTAGTGAGATTTGGGCTATTTATTTTCCTTTCGGTACTATCTTTATGAAATTTTGACGTAATAAGATTGCGTTAGTTTTATTAAAATACTGAAAGTATTCTTTCTTATGTAAGAACTTAAACAGGTCTAAAATAATTTATTTCATGTATCTCTAAAACTTGTAATAAAAAGTGCTGAAACCAAGATCATGAATAAAAGTGATGAAATAAGATGTTATAACATGTACTGTGTTCCTGAACATGGGAATGGGATAAATCAGAGCCTATATCATGCTTCAGTTTATACTCCGTTGATGTTATGGCCATTTCAAGGATCTGGGACAATTTAAATTCTGATAAAAAGAAGTGGCAATTTTCATTGATTCTACAATTTTTTAAAGACTTTATTTATTTATTTGACAGACAGAGATCACAAGTAGGCAGAGAGACAGGCAGAGAGAGAGGGGCGGAGCAGGCTCCTCGCTGAGCAGAGAGCCTGATGGGGGGGTCGATCCCAGGACCCCGAGATCATGACCTGAGCTGAAGGCAGAGGCTTAACCCACTGAGCCCCCCAGGCGCCCCTGATTCTACAGTTTCTAATTTTCAGTTTTATGGGAGATATGTGACTTTTTTATATGTATGAATCCAATATGCACATATGTAACATAAACTTCTATATATTGAGAAATGCAAGTTTGAAAAACAGAACATTTGTATTTTTTTAAGGATACTTCTACTCTTTTGTGTTTATCATCTGGGAGAACATTTATATTTTATCCTTTTCTGGCAATTGCACAGGATCGCACAAAATATTAACATATAAATCAATGTTATAATCGTAACAGCTCTTAAATGCTAGCTCCTTTCTTAGGTGTCACATTGTATACATCGTCTCACTTATTTACCATCATATATGGATGAGGAGACCGAGGCACAGAGAGATGAAGTGACATCCCTGAAAACACGAAGCTTTAGCCCAGAGAGAGAGCCAGGGTTCAAATCAACATTCATCTAATATTCAAAACTCTGTTACTTGGCTGCCCTGTGCTGCTTCTCAGTATGAGTCCTTCTGCAATCCAAGAACATACTTTGGCTGCTAGTAATTACCTCAGCTCTCTATAAATGAGTAGGGAATTTCTGAGGGTGTGTGTGAACTGTCAAGAGCCACAGATTTTTATTTATTTTTTTAATACAGGTACCTACTCATCGCTGAAAGCCAAAGATAATTCATTAGGAAATACCAAGTGTGAAAAACCGTATTCTTAGCAGACTTGAAAGCAACATGCGTACGGCAGAAACTCCTTCTTTCATGGGCTCATGTATGCGCTTTCAAAGAGTGCTGTTGAAAATTTGATGTACACAGTTCATTTATCTCTCACACGCCAGATAAGAGAGCATTTTTCTGTTTTCCTTCTCAGAGTTCTTAACAGTCTCACCAAAACCACAGGCAGATTTGAGATTAAGACTGGATATTCTCCAGGTAACATTAATCTGTCCATCACTTAGCTCTGAGTCAAAGCAACAGCATGACACGCGCTCGTAAACTTGTGTAAACTTCGACGTGCTCTGAGGCAGGTACAACTCGGCTCCCCGCAGGAGTGGGCGAGAACTCGAGACACGGAGCATGTGTCATATTCATAGGAAAGTTGCCGGGGAAGTTTCTGCTTGGCTCGTGTCATCATAGATTTGCTTATTTTGCCCAAACAGGTTGATTTATTTGGGGATTTACTAATTTGCCCTTGCTAAACATGTTGCTCAAACTTGATCTGAGCCAAGGAGAAGTAGGCCAAGTGGTTGACCAGTAATACAGATAAAAATAAAACTTATTTAAAGTCAGGTAGCTTGACTAACCACATAAGGGATTTGTTTTATACTTGTACACACCCTGCAACAGAATTTTCAGCTACTCAGACGTAAAATTAGGAAAGGCAGATACTTTCTACCATAGACGGTTTAATTCATTTACTTCATCTATCATAGATGGTTTAACTCATTAATTCATTGTCATCGCATGACAAGAGTTAAAGATCCAAATGAAATCAACATGTATTTATCAAGTGGCCATTATATCCAAGGTACTGTGCTTGAAGAAGAAGAGGAGGAGGACGGGAATGAAAGAGGAGGAGGAGGAGAAGAAAAAAGCAAAGAAAGGGAAAAATTATCTCCTTTGGGGCGGGGAGCTGGGACTGTTTGATCTTTCCCTGAAGCTTGTTTTAAAGAGCCCAAGTCGGTGGTGTCCTTGTGAGAGAGAGTAAAGTCAGCCTGAACTTGCAGATGACCGTATCTTTCAAAGCACCTTTCATCCAAGAAACTCACAAGGTTTGACAATCAAGTTTATCTTTGAAACTGAAGAGAAACTAGACAATTTCTGCAAAGAGGAGACTCCAGGCTCCTGGTAAGGAGTACCTAATGGTGGCTCCGTCTCCCCAAAGCAGAAGTGAGCGTGAAGCGAGGTTCTGAGGCTCCAACCTAAAGATTGTGAGAAACCCCAGTAGAGGTAGGAGGATTCATATACTGGTGTGAGTGGGGAGATGGCGAGCAGGGGCCTTGGCCTGGGGAGGAGAATGGACTGGGCCCAGAGAGCCAGACCAGAGCCTTTCAATTCTACACTTGCTTGTCCCCCACACTGCCTTGGGAGGGCCACGTGGAAGAGTGAGCCTGGCCAGCTGGTGTCTCAGGGTAGCACCAGGGCGGCCCAGAAGCCTGCTGGGGTGTGGTGAGGTGCTGAGAAGAGAGGTGCTCACTGACCACGGTTCCCTAAACTCTCATGCCTACACCCATTCCCACCCTGAACACTGGGACTGGCATATGTCACACGCCACAAAGATTATTTCTTTCCAGCACAGGAGCGTGTTGCTGTCACTTAAGAACAAAGTCTGACCCAACCAGGAGTTTCCGGGTCTGGTGGCAGAAAACAGGGTGGTAGACTGTCCCCTCGTACCTGGGGTTCTCTGCGCTGAGGCTCATTTCCTCTACTATCTTAAAGTCACCGAGAGGAAGATAGATTAGGCCTGGGCACTGGCTCTTCTCCAACATGTATATGGTAACCTAGAAAGACAACAAAGCTGAATAGCATACACCACATGAATTCAGAAAGCAGAATTATTGGTATGGATGGATCATGAATTTCAAATAAGTGACAAATATTCTCACAGAAAGTATTAGTCATATGAAACTGTATGAGAGGTTAAAAAAAAGAACAAGTAGAAATGATAGTCATGAAAAATATAATAGAGTGCACAATAATGATAATAATAATAGTAATAGCTGCTGGAATGTACGTATTATTTACTTTGTACCATGCAATGCTCTATGTTTACAGATTAAGTTCTCACAATCCTATGATGTAGGTGCCACTATGATTTCTACTTTATAGATGAAGAAACAGGCACAGAGAGGTTAAGAAAATTGCTCAGGTTGGGGCTAGCATTTAAACACAGATATTCTGGGGTCGCCTGGCTGGCTCAATCAGTAGAGCATGTGACTCCTGATCTTGGGGTTGTACGTTTGGGCCCCACACTGAGTGAAGAGACTGCTTACATATAAAATCTTTAAAAAAATAAAGATAAGGGCACCTGGGTGGCTCAGTGGGTTAAGCCTCTGCCTTCAGCTCAGGTCACGATCTCAGGGTCCTGGGATCGAGTCCCGCATCAGGCGGTCTCTGCTCAGTGGGGAGCCTGCTTCCCTCTCTCTCTCTGCCTGCTTGTGATCTCTCTCTGTCAAGTAAATAAATAAAATCTTAAAAAAAAATAAAGATAAGCAGATATTCTGGCCCCATAAAACAAATGGCAGATGGATACAGCCAAAGCAAGATCAATGGATGTGGTAGAGAAGAAGTTTCGGTCTTGCATGGACAAGATTTAAGAATGGAGAATGAAAGTGATTCATAGCAAGTGTGGCAGGCTGCTGTGCTTTGTGGTACTTGACCTCTGCTCTGTTTTCCTCTGTCCAGTCATTCCTCCATGGAGGAACACACTCCACCAGCCACTGCCGGGATCCTAAATGAAAGTTCTTTTTTTTTTTTTTTTTTTTTAAGATTATTTATTTATTTATTTGACAGACAGAGATCACAAGTAGGCAGAGAGGCAGGCAGAGAGAGAGAAGGAAGCGGGCTCCCCGCTGAGCAGAGAGCTGGATGCAGGGCTCGATTCCAGAACCCTGGGATCATGACCTGAGCCGAAGGCAGAGGCTTTAACCCACTGAGCCACCCAGGTGCCCCCTAAATGAAAGTTCTATGAGACACATGAAACAAGAAATAAAATTAAAGCTGAAGTTAATCAAATGCTAGTGGAAAATTGTTGGAGAATTAAGAAAGAAGAGAATATTAAGAGATGGCAATTCAAGACACAGTTGGGACAATTTGAGAACCAAGATAACTGGATGATATTGAAACATGCTAGATATATTTAAATCCACAAGCTCATAATTACATCTCCCCTCCCCCACATAAGCTCCTTACAGATCACTGTTAGAGGATGTGGTAATGCAATTCATCCTTTAGAAAACTGGTAAATAAAGGGAGAGAATCACGCATTTATTCTGCCTTTCCTCTACACACTCTGAACTCATAGATGAGAGGAAGTCATTTCTTAGAGAAGTATCCCAGCTAATAAGCGAGCAGAGAAAACAATAGAATTGAATATTATTCATCTGCAATAAATTAATGCATCCTACCATGGCTCATCGGTAGCTGCTAACCTTACACAAAAAGAAACAGACATCATGTACTTCCTCATGGAAGAACATAACACCATCTTTGAAGTATCTTTGCCAAAATATCCAACCTGAATCTCAGAAACTACCAAAACACAGAACACTGCATATGATGAGAGAGGAATATATAAACCATACTGTGGAAGTGCAATCAGCAAAATCCAGACTACAGGATACTACTATTGCATATGTAATCTAGTTTTTCAACAAATAAACAATCCTACAGTGTATTTTGTAGATAAAAAATAAAGATGTACAAATAAAGAAACCTTTTTTTTTTTAAAGATTTTTAATTTATTTGTTTGACAGAGATCACAAGTAGGCAGAGAGGTAGGCAGAGAGAGAGAGAAGGGGAAGCTGCTGAGCAGGGAGCCCGATGTGGGGCTCGATCCCAGGACCCTGGGATCATGACCTGAGCCAAAGGTAGAGGCTTTTAAACCACTGAGCCACTCAGGTGCTCCTAAAGAAACCTTCTTATAGCTTATAACACCAAAAAACCATATAATTCAATTAAAAGATGGGCAGAAGGAGGAGCCTAGGTAGCACAGTTGGTTAAGCATTCAACTCTTGATCACAGCTCAGGTCTTGATCTCAGGGTTGTGAGTTCAAGTCCCATATTGGGGACCTAGTTAAACAACAACAACAACAAAACGATGGGCGGAGGACCTGAATAGGTGTTTCTCCAAGAAGACATACAGGATGCCAACAGACACATGAAAAGATGCTCAACATCATTAATCATCAGGGAAATGCAAATGAAAACCGCAATGAGATATCATTTTACACCTGTCAGAATGGCTAGAATCAAAAAGACAAAATGCAGTAAATACTGGTGAGAATACAGAGCCACACCTATTATTCAGGCAAGAGAAAATATAATCCCGGATGGAAAACTGGAAATGCAAGAAGAAATAAAGAATAGTGAAAATGGTAAATATTTCAGTTAATCCAATCAATACAATT
>PISX010002710.1:16479-152839 GCA_004024625.1 Mellivora capensis
TTTTTTTTTTTTTTTAAGATTTTATTTATTTGAGGGGCACCTGGGTGGCTCAGTCATTAAGTGTCTACCTTGGGCTCAGGTCATGATCCCAGGGTTCTGGGATCAAGCTGTGACTGGGGCTCCCCTCTCAGCAGGGAGCCTGCTTCTCTCTCTCCCACTTCCCCTGCTTGTGTTCCCTCTCTAGCTGTCTCTCTCCTTCAAATAAAAATTTTTTAAAAAAGATTTTAGGGGCACCTGGGTGGCTCAGGAGTTGGGTGTCTGCCTTTGGCTCAGGTCATGACCCCAGGGTCCTGGGATCAAGCCCCATAAGGGCTCCCTGCTCCAGGGGAAGCCTGCTTCTCCCTCTCCCACTCCCACTGCTTGTGTTCCTGCTCTCACTCTCTGCCGAATAGATAAATAAAATCTTTAAAAAATAAAATAAAATGTAAATAAACTAAATAAAATAAAAACTAATAATAAAATAAATAAATAAAATAAATAAAATAAAAACTAAAAAATAAAATAAAATGTAAATAAACTAAAAAGTAATTTTTTTAAAAAAAGATTTTATTCATTTGAGAGAGAGAGAGACAGCATGTGCAGCGGGGAGAGGCAGAGGGAGAAGCAAACTCCTGGCTGAGCAGGGAGCCTGACAATGGGGGCTTGATCCCAGAACCCTGAGATCATGACCCGAGGGGAAGGCAGCTGCCTAACAGACTGAGCGGCCCAGGTGCCTCTATGCTGCTATCTTTAGGGAACCACTAACAAAATATTAAAATATATAAATGCAAGACCAAAAAATGGAAGAGGGCTGGAGGAAAAGAATTAAAAAAAAAAAAAAGTCAATCTAATGCAAGTAAGGAGTAAAGGAATGACACCAAGCAGATGAAACTACTAAAAAGCAGCAAAGAGAAAGGTAGTAGATTTAAAATGAGTATCTTAGGGGCATCTGGCTGCCTCAGTCAGTGGAGCCTGCAGCTCTGGATCTTGGGGTCTGAGTTTGAGCCCCACGTTGGGTGTAGAGATTATTTAAAAAAAAAAAAGGAAATTTAAAGTGAATATCTCAAGGAGTGGCTCAGTGGCTCAGTCGGTTAAGTGGCCAGCTCTTGACTTTGGCTCAGGTCGTGATCTTGCGGTCCTGGGATTGAGCCCCCAGTCAGGCTCCCTGCTCAGAAGGGAGTTCAGCTGAGTGTTCTCCCTCTGCCCCTCCCACTGCTCACACACACACACACACACACACACACACAAACACTCTCTCTCTCTCTCTATATATATATATATAAAATAAATAAATAAATCTTAAAAAAAATAGAGTGACTATGCTAGTAATTACCTTAAATGTAATTATATTAGCTGGTCCAATTAAAATACAAGGATAGGTGCATTGAATAAAAGAAGAAAACCCAGTTACATACTGTTTATAAGTAACATAACTAAAATAGCAGGGTACAGAAAACCTAAAAGATGGAAAAAGATAATGCAAACCCTCATCCGAAGAAAGCTGGTTCACTGCTGTATTTATAAAAAGTTGATTTAAAAAAAAACTGCTACTGAAGATAAAGAATTTCACTTCTTAATGCAAAATGGTTCAATTTAATAGGAATACACACATTTGTGTGTGGGTAAAATCCACATATAAGTATATATAATTTGTAGGGAGTTAACTTTAACATATATACTGTTTCACTGCTCACTGGGTGATCAGGTTGTGCTAATAACCTGCAATAACCAAAATAAGGAATAAAAGAGGAGACAGCAGTCAACAGCCTATAGACATTAAAAAAGATAATCAGGAAGACTCTTGTGCTAAAGTGTTGGAAATGTTGGATAAATGGGCAAACCCCTGGCAAAATACAAATTACAAAAAGAGACATGAGATGAAGCACAAATATGAAGTCTTCTAATTATTAAAAAGATTCATAATATAAACACCTTCACACACATATACACACAACTCATGGACTATGTATAAAGCCCACCAACATTTAAGGAATAAATAATGCCAATATTACAAAAATTCTTCCAGGAAAATAGAGTAAGAAAAAAAAAAAAAAAACTTGCCCCAATTTTGTTTTATGAGGGCAGCAGCATTTTGAAACCAAAACCCAGTAAGGAAAATTAAAGGACAGTCTCTCATGAAGACAAGCAAAAATCCTAAACAAAACAAGAGCAATGCAAATTCAGCTTTGTCTAAGGATAATGGATCTCAACAAATTTGTGTTTATTTATTGTGTTTGTTCCTGTAGAGAAACTTGGTTTAACATTTGCTATGCTGAATACCAAGACTTAATACAAAATTGGTTAAGTTTGACAGTGTAGTACATGGACACATAATTTATGACAAAGGTGACACTACAGAGCTGTAGCTAAAGAATGGATTTTTATTTTTATTTTTTCAATGATTTTATTTATTTATTTGGCACAGAGAGAGAGAGAGAGAGAGAGATCACAAGTAGCCAGAGAGGCAGGCAGAGAGAGAGGAGGAAGCAGGCTCCCTGCTGAGCTGAAAGCCTGACTCGGGGCTCGATCCCAAGACCCCGAGATCATGACCTGAGCTGGAGGCAGAGGCTTAACCCACTGAGCCACCCAGGCGCCCCAAGAATGAATTTTTTTTTAAAGGATTTTATTTATTTATTTGTCAGAGAGAGAGCGAGCACAGGCAGACAGAGTGGCAGGCAGAGGCAGAGGGAGAAGCAGGCTCCCCGCCCAGCAAGGAGCCCAATGTGGGACTCGATGCCAGGCCGCTGGGATCATGACCTGAGCCGAAGGCAGCTGCTTAACCAACTGAGCCACCCAGGTGTCCCCCAAGAATGTATTTTTAATAAATTATGCATAATTGGATATCTGAATGGGAAGAAAATCAAAGTTGGCTCTTAAACGACATGCAATAATCAATTCCAAGTGTATTGTAGCTCCAGGTGTGAAAGGCAAAATAACAAAGCTTCTAGAAATTGATACAGGAAAATATCTTCATTACTTTGACACAGGGAAACACTTCTTTTTTTAAAAAAGAAAGATTCATTTATTTATTTTGGGGAGAGAGAGTGTGAGAACAGGGGGAAGGGGCAGAGGGAAAGGGAGGGAGAGAAGCTCAAGCAGCTACCCCACTGAGTGCAGAGTCTGATGGGGCACCCAACCCCAGGACCCTAAGATTAAGACCTGCTCTGAAATCAAGAGTCAGACGCTTAACCCTCTGAGCCACCCAGGTATCCTGGGAAACACTTCTTTTTTTTTTTTTTAAGATTTTATTTATTTATTTGACAGATCACAAGTAGGCACAGAGGCAGGCAGAGAGAGAGGGGGAAGCAGGCTCCCCATTGAGCAGAGAGGCCGATGTGGGGCTCGATCCCAGGACCCTGAGATCATGACCTGAGCTGAAGGCAGAGGCTTAAGCCACTGAGCCACCCAGGCGCCCCCTGGGAAACACTTCATAAAAGAGAAATAAAAAACCCTAGCCATAAAGGAATAGATTGCTAAATCTAACTGTAATAAAAATAAGGACTTCTAGTCTTCAAAAGACACCACTGAAAGAATTAAAAAAAAAAAAAAAGAGTCCAAAGAGTTGAACAGATACTTTGAATACATGTAACTGGCACAAAGAGCTTCTGTGCAGAATATGCAAAAAAAGAAAAAAATCTACAGAGCAATTTTTAAAAGCATCGAACTGGATTTAAAAATGGGCAGGAGACTTCAACAGGCCTTTCACATGAGAAAATATCCAAATGACTACTGAACATATGAAAACATACTTCATCAACAGACGTCACAGTGAAACAGAAGATGTATTAATTATAAAATGAATCTCAACAAATTTTAGAATTGGTTTCAGAAAGACCACCTTTTCTGATCAGGGTGCAATTAAAATTGATAAAATACCAACAGACAAATAAGATAAACAAAAAGTAGCATATGTTTGGAGATTTAAAACCACATTTAAAATAACAGGTCAAAGAAGAAATCATATTGGAAATTTAAGGATGCTTAAACAGAAAAAAATGAAAAAATACATGAAAATTTGGGGGAATACAACTAAAATGGTGCTTAGAAAGATATTTGTGTCATTGAATTCAAACATTATAAGAGGAGGAAGGCTGAATTTTTGTGAGTTAAGCAGGTGGCTTCTTTAAAGAAAAATAGTCATTTGCGAAGAGGTTTGATTTCGTTTCAAAATCCTCAGGCCCTGCACCGTGATCTTCCTGTTGGGACTTGCAACGGCCTTCTTACAGCATCCAAGTTAACTCAGATTCTTTGCAAAGTATTAGATCTGCTGAGGCTCAAGGACCCAATACCAGGATCGTTTGTACTGAAGTTTGAACCAGCTAGACACAGTTCCAATGTGGTGGCTTTCTCAGCCACTTGGCAAAATATACTGGAGCAGGAAAATAGGAAATTAAAAATGCTGCCTCCGGAATTCAAAAACCCCACTGTTGTCCCACCGTCTCTGAGGCTGTGGGCAAAAGATGAAATATCTTTTCTGGGACACAGGTGAACATATCGTGACACGGTTATCCAGTAAAGGCATAACTTCTGGAATGGGGCAGGGTCTTGTATTTTCACAGATTTTTACTTTTGAATGCTGGAAATACGTGTCAGACATGAGATCCTGGGGGCCCGCTGGCTGTGGGTCCCACTGTCATGCCGTTATCAATGCAGTAAATTAGAACGCAACCCTGGAGAAGAACACGTCCGTCAATCACGGGTGGCAAAGAACAAGAGCTCGATGCCCTGAGCCAGGAGAGTGCATGTGTACTGCTGTCCCTATCAGATGCAAGCAAAGGCTTCTACTATTTTCTGCAATTATTTGTATCTATTAAAAACAACAATATTACCCTGCATAACTCTTTTTCTATATTTCCTTCAAAATGGGTTGTTGCAGGGTGACTGGCAGCTCAGTTGGTAGAGTGTGACTCTTGATCTCAGGGTCATGAGTTTGGACCCCATGTTGGCAGTGGAGATTACTTAAAAAATGAAAAAATAAAATGTTTACTGTTTCCTCTAGGACAACTCAGAGGGCTCACGGGCCCAGATGGCCACAAGTAATAACATTTTGCCACAATGTACAATGGACTGCAATGATTCTCTTTTGGTTCTCATTCTTATAACCAATACTGTGTCCTCCACAAATCCTGCCATCCACTCTGTGGTTATGATTTCTAAATCCAAGTTGTTATGTGGCAAGCAATAGAAACTAATTTAAGCAATATTGAAGAATTTATGTAAGATTCTGGAGAGCTGCCAGCATTTAAAGCCTGCGTGGCTCAGTGGGTTAAGGCTTCTGCCTTTGGCTCAGGTCCTGGGATTGAGCCCTGCATTGGGCTCTCTGCTTGGTGGAAGGCCTTTTTTCTCCTCTCTCTCTCTCTCTGCCTGCCTCTCTGCCTGTTTGTGATCTCTGTCAAATAAATAAATGAAATCTTAAAAAAAAAAAAAAAAGATGAATAAAGGGGCGCCTGGCTAGCTCAGGCGGTACAGTATGTTTGCCGGCAATTTTATTGTTCTAGATCTGGGGGTTGAGAGTTCGAGCCCAACACTGGGCATAGAGTTTACTTAAAAAAATAAATAAATAAGCAATAAACAATGAATCCTCGGGAGGATAGGAACCAGTGCAATTTCAGGGAAGTCACGGACCTGCAAATGACTCAGCTAAAACTACCTTTCCTCCCAGGGTGTGTCTGTTTCAGAGTCAAATTCTAGGAGAGAGAATAGATTGATTTAGGATTATACAGATAAGAAGAATAAATGTCTAAAGGAAGTAATACTGGGCAGGGCAAAATAACATATTATGTAACATAATAATAACATAATAATGTAATAACCTAATAATATATTCAGATACAAGTCCAGTTTGGGACATATGCAAAATTAAAAAAAATTATTTGTAGAGAGAAAGAATGTGTGTGTGCATGTGCATGAGGGAGGGGCAGAAGTGGGGAGAGAGAGAGAGAGGGGGAATCTTAAGCAGACGCCATGTCTAGCACAGAGCCCCATGTAAGACTTGATTTCACAACCCTGAGATCATGACCCAAACTGAAATTAAGAGTCAGATGCTTAACCTACTGAGCCACCCAGGTGCCCCTGGACATATAAAAAATTTAGAAAATGGAGAGATGGGAACACACCATGTTCCACCAACCAAAGATATTCACTGTTACTCTTTTTCTAGGTAATATTTTCCTCAATATATTAGAAAAAATAAATATTTTATTTATTTATTTGACAGACAGAGTTAACAAGCAGGCAGAGAGGCAGGCAGAGAGGGAAGAGGAAGCAGGCTCCCGGCTGAGCAGAGAGCCCGATACGGGGCTCGATCCCAGGACCCTGAGATCATAACCTGAGCCCAAGGCAGAGGCTTAACCCACTGAGCCACCCAGGCGCTCCAAGAAGAGAATCTTACACAGGCTGCCTCCCACGACCTGGTATAGTGAGCTGAGAGGAAACCAAGTCGAATGTATAACCAATGAAACCACCAGGCGCCCCCATTGTACTTTCCAAAGCAGTAACGGGGAAAATGTATTTAGAGTTCTCTTACTGAACATTATTAAAGGGTGCGTGAATAGATGCATCTGATAAATCCAATCTAGCATTCCTATCTCCCTTTATTTTAGAAAAAGGAATTATTGCAACTTTGTTCCATTTAGTGTCGGTCACCACTGAATTAGGTTTCAGATAACCGAGTAAGCAAACTATAAAAATCACTCCCATCTGCTTGAGTACCTATTAGCAAATTTGGTTCTATCTAAAGTTCTTCCCTCTTCCCTAATCTAACGCTCTCACAATGCATTACTTGGGTATTCCTCAGGGGTTTGGCATAGAAATGAATAGAAGTCTTTTGTTTTATGAGCTTTCTCCTTTAGGGAGCCTTTTCCCATTAGGGTTTGACTTTGTAATTGACTCCAGGTCCCTGCTGGGATGTTACCGTAACTGTAGACCCGGAAGCAAAGGAAAGTGATGGGAAGAGGCATGAGGCAATTTGACCACCTCTTATGAGGTAACCATCTGAGACAAGGTTGTTATTTGATCTCCAAGCAAAGCAGAAACAACTTCATCAGATGTGTGGAGTGAGAGATTACACTTCTGCTTGCCAGGAATGCTCAGTGGAAAGTGCAGCAGTCAAAATTATCCAAATTTTCCTCTGTGTCAATTCCTGGGGTCTTCTATTCTATTCCAATTAGTGTCCTAATTTTGCATGAGGTCTGGTGATACTGTAAAAAAAAAAAAAAAAAACAACAACCAACTTTTGTTGTTTTAAAGATTTATTTATTCATTTGAGAGAGAGAGAGAGATCACGTATGCATGAAGTGGGGAGGGGGAGAGGGAGAGAGAGACTCTAACGCAGACTCCCCACTGAGCACAGAGCCTGATGTGAGGCTCGATCTCATGACCTCGTGGATCCATCAGGATCATGACCTGAGCCAAAATTGAGTATCGGATGCTTAACCGACTGAGCCACCCAGGTACCCCTGTAAAAAGCAATTTAGCCTTGCAATTTTGCAATCCACCAGATCAAAATTTGAGTTTGATTTTCTGTGACCTCAGTTCTGAGGTGAGGAACCTAAAAGTTCTTCTAGCACAGTTAAAGATGGCTCCTGATTCTCTATGGTGAGCCAAGAATTTTTATCTTAAGTCTGTTACTAGCTTGCTTTAAAGTTTTTCAGCTCTGAAAGAAGGAACGAGACACCTGTCACTCAGTCTTCCTTCTGCAGGCACTTCATTACAGTCAGCCAAGGTAGTCATTTGAGCAACACTTGACTCTCCATGCCATTGTCTACCCAAGAAACACTCTCACTAATTTTGTGCCTTCAGATCCCACTAAGTTCAATAACTACTTCCTTGAGGATCTGTGCCCTGCAACTGTTTCTTGTAGCAATTTCTGTGCCCATCAGAGTTTTTCTTTGTAACTATACAATCCATTCTAACTAGTTTATCAGAAAAGGAATTTGTTTTTTAATTTTTAAAATTTTTATTTTTTATTTTTAAAAATATTTTATTTATTTGACAGTGAGAGACATAGTGAGAGAGGGAACACAAGCAGGGGGAGTGGGAGAGGGAGAAGCAAGCTTCCCACTCAGTGGGAGCCCGGTGCAGGGCTTGATCCCAGGACCCTGGGATCATGACCTGAGGTGAAGGCAGACGCTTAACAACTGAGCCACTGGGTGCCCCTTTAAAATATTTTTAATTAACATATATAATGCATTATTTGTCCCAGGGGTACAGGTCTGTGAATCATCAGGCTTACACGTTTCACAGCACTCACCATAGCACATACCCTCCCCAATGTCCACAACCCAGCCACCCTATCCCTTCCCTCCCGCCCACCAGCAACCCTCAGTTTGTTTTGTGAGTTAAGCGTCTGTTATGGTTTGTCTCCCTCCCGATTCCATCTTGTCTCATTTTTTCCTCCCTACCCCCATGACCCCCCACCCTGTCTCTCAGATTCCTCATATCAGAGAGATCATATGAAATTGTCTTTCTCTGATTGACTTATTTCCCATAGCATAATACCCTCTAGTTCCATCCATGTCATCGCAAATGGCAAGATTTCATTTCTTTTTTTTTAATTTTTTCTTTTTTTTAATTTATTTTTTTGTCAGAGAGAGAGGGAGAGAGGGAGAGAGAGAGAGAGCGAGCGCCGGCAGACAGAGTGGCAGTCAGAGGCAGAGGGAGAAGCAGGCTCCCTGCCGAGCAAGGAGCCCAATGTGGGACTCGATCCCAGGACGCTGGGATCACGACCTGAGCTGAAGGCAGCCGCTTAACCAACTGAGCCACCCAGGCGTCCCAAGACTTCATTTCTTTTGATGGCTGCATAGTATTCCATTATATAATATATACCACATCTTCTGTATCCATTCATCTGTTGATGGACATCTAGGTTCTTTCCATAGTTTGGCTATTGTGGACATTGCTGCTATAAACATTCGGGCACACGTGCCCCTTCGGATCACTACATTTGTATCTTTAGGGTAAATACCCAGTAGTGCAATTGCTGGGTTGTAGAGTAGCTCATTTTCAACTTTTTGAGGAACCTCCATACTGTTTTCCAGAGTGGCTACACTAGTTTGCATTCCCACCAACAGTGTAGAAGGGTTCCCCTTTCTCCACATCCTCTCCAACGTCTGTCGTTTCCTGACTTGTTCATTTTAGCCATGCTGGCTGGCGTGAGGTGGATCTCACTGTGGTTTTGATTTGTATTTCCCTGATACCGAGTGATGTTGAGCACTTTTTTATGTGTCTTTTGGCCATTTGTCTTCTTTGTAGAAATGTCTGTTCATGTCTTTTGCCCATTATTTGATTGGGTGATTTGTCCTTTGGGTGTTGAGTTTGATAAGTCTTTATAGATTTTTGGATACTAGCCCTTGATCTAATATGTCATTTGCAAATATCTTCTCCCATTCTTTTGATTGTCTTTTGGTAGAAAAGGAATTTATTAAGGGGTTTTGGATGGGTCCCCTAAATTGAAGGAGTACTTTTAATAAGAGGAAGATGCTTTTAACCCGAGCACAAACCTTGAAATCTAGTCATATGACCTCATACTTAGAAATTATCCTGAAAATGTAGCTGTTAGATCTCCCTACCCCCTCAAACACTGGAAAACACATTAAAGAAGTAAACTCTGGTCTTCACTGATAATTTTCTAAAGGGTAGTATACTGCCAACTGACTCTGATTACATTCACTCACGCACACACACACACATCTATCTATATATATTTGAGTATAGTTGACATACAATGTTACATTAGTTTCAGGTGTACAGCATAGTGATTCAACAAGTTTATACATTATGCTGGCCTCACCATAAGTTTAGCTACCATCTGTCACCATACAAGTCTATCACATATTACTAACTATATTCCTCATGCTGTCCTTTTATTCCCATGACAGATTCATTCCATAACTGGAAGCCTGTATCACTCACTCCCATTCACCCATTTTGGTTACATTAACATTTAAAAAACGTTTTCTGTGATAGCCATCAGTAAGATTCTTTCTTTCTTTCTTTCTTTTATTCTTTCCTTCTTTCAGAAAGGGAGAGAAAGTGGGGCGAGGGTCAGAGGGATAGGTAGAGAGAGAATCTTAAGTCCCAATGTGGGACTTCATCTCATGACCTGAGATCATGACCTGAGCCAAACAAGAGTTTGATGCTTAACTGACTAAGCAACCCAGGCACCCCCATCAGTGAGATTCTTAATTCTCTGGGTCTATTAGTTATCTACATGCAGATACCTTTTCTGGGGTCTTCTGTGCTATTCAAAGCTTGTGATTTCTATTCTTAGGCATCCAGAAAGGTTTGATTTCTCAAGAAATTCTTATTTTCAATTTTATCTTTGTGCTTCTTGGTAGAATTGGAAGAAAAAAATATTCCAAGTGATACTGTGGGCCATTGTTCCTTGAGTTCAAGATCCTCTTAGTTCACTTCTAACCCTAGTTTATGGTGAATATCATCTCCATACATATGGACATATGGATGTAACAAATATTATCATAGGTTTTTGACAATGACATGGGTAAAGAAAAGGGAAAAAATTATGTAAGACACAACAGCAAGGAAATAGAGGTAGAGCCTACAGTTCTTGTTTCTGCAGCTGGTTTTGAGGCTATAACTGGGATTTCTCTCCCTTACCACATATTTCACATTTTGGCTGTCTGGCTAACAGTGTGGCTGGTTGAAGTGTTTTGCTTAACAGTGCAACTTCCATTTTTATTTCTGTGGGGCTTGAATCCTTAAATCCTTAGTGGTCCTGCCTTTAAAGGGCCGTGATAGTCTGCTGATAACTTTGATCACTGCACACAGTATACAACAAAGGATGCCTAGGAATACTATTCTAACTGTATTTCTCCCAGCACCTATTGTGAAAGAGCAATCCTATTTCCTTTTTTTTTTGTAAGATTTATTATTTTTTATTATTGTAGAGCGAGAGGGAGTGGGGGAAGGGAGGAGCAGAGGGAGAGGGGCAGAGGGAAGCTCAGTGGGGTGCATGGACCCGAAGTGGAGCTCGAGCTCACA
The DNA here is from genome assembly GCA_004024625.1 of Mellivora capensis. Taxonomy (NCBI): domain Eukaryota; kingdom Metazoa; phylum Chordata; class Mammalia; order Carnivora; family Mustelidae; genus Mellivora; species Mellivora capensis. The sequence continues at coordinate 27,460 of PISX010002710.1, forward strand.
ACCCTGAGATCATGACCTGAGCCCAAAATCAAGAATTGGATGCTTAACCGACTGAGCTGCCCAGGCGCCCCAATCATATTGATAGTCAAGGTCGGTTAGTATATTTGCCCCTGCCCTCAACTCCCTCCCTGTTTACTGCTAGATTGCTCAACCTCTGTGCTATTGCAATTTTGGATAGTTCTGTGTTGTGGCGTTGTTCTGTGCATTATAAAATGTTTAGCAGTATCCCTGGCATCTGTTCACGAGCTGCTTCCCATTACCTATTTGTGACACCAAAAAAGGTCTTCAGCCATTGTCAAATGTCTCCGGCAAGGAAAATCAACTTTTCTTGGGAACCACTGGTTTAGTCATTTGAAGGGCCCCAAAGGGATAGGTGAGAGTCTCTGTCCAGTTTTCCCAGTCAATGTTCCTCTCTCAATACTATCACTTCTTAACCAGTGAAGCCTATGCTTAGAATGTTGAAGATCCTCCAAACAGCAGTGATGTCAGGAATGGTGAAGGGAAATTTACCACTAGAGTGTGAAGGGCTAATTCATGCAAGGAAGGGATGCCAGGAAGGACAAAGGAATACAAGTTCACTGCACCCATTTTACACTAAGCAGTAAGCTTGTTATAGAAAATGTGAGTTATATGGAGAGGAGGGGAAAAACAAATCCCCATATTCAACATTCAAAGACAAACAATATATTTCTAAATAACATCTTCTCCCTTATCATGAATATAATGCATACTTATAAACAAGATCCCACTCACACTGTTTACAAAAAGTATAAGGTTCAGGGGCGCCTGGATGGCTCAGTAGATTAAAGCCTCTGCCCTCCACTCAGATCATGATCCCAGGGTCCTGGGATCGAGCCCCACCTCGGGGCTCTCTGCTCAGCAGGGAGCCTGCTTCCTCCTCTCTCTCTCTCTCTCTCTCTCTCTCTCTCAGCCTGCCTCTCCCCCTACTTGAGATCTCTATCAAATAAATAAATAAATAAATAAATAAATAAAATCTTTTTAAAAAAGTGTAAGGTTCATAGAATAAAGCTAACAAAAACTATCAGGAAACTAGGAATGAATCTAACCAAAGTTAAGTAAAATTCTATTCATGGAGAACATAAAGTAATAAATCAAGAGATAGAGTATAACCATAGTTTATACAACAAACAGAAAACTCACTGCCATAAATTCTTCCCCAATTAGTATATATATTCAATGCTCTTTAACAAAGGAAGAAGGTTTTTCATATAACTTAGTAGGTCAATTAAAAATGGAGAGGAACCATATGACCTGGACATTCTGCTCCTAGGTGTATACCCAAGAAAGGTGAAAGCATATATTCACACAGAGACTTGTAGGCAAAGGTTCATTATTCATAATAGCCCAATAATCCATCAACTGATAAATAGATATATAAAACATAGTACACCTTTAAAATGGAATATTATTCAGCCATGTAAAGGAATGAAGTACTGATACATGCTATGAGGTAGATGAACTGTGAAAACGTTCTGCTACGTGAAAGCTAGACACAGAAGACCACATGCTGCATGATTCCATTTGTATGAAATATCTATGCCATAGAGGCATAAAATGGATTAGTGGTTGCTGTGAACTGAGGAGGGAGGATGGGAAGTGACTGCTAAGGGACATGGGTTTTTTCCTGGGGTGATGAAAATGTTGTGGAATTAGGTAGTGATGATGGTTGTACTATCTTGTGAATCCATGAAAATTCACTGAATTACACCCTTTTTAAAAAAGATTTTATTTATTTATTTGACATAGATGACAAGTAGGCAGAGAGGCAGGTGGGGCGGAGGTGGGGGGGAGCAGGCTCCCTGATGAGCAGAGCGCCCAATGTGGGGCTCATGACCTGAGCCAAAAGGCAGAGGCTTTAACCCATTGAGCCACCCAGGCACCCCAAATTACACACTTTTTTTTTCTTAAAGATTTTATTTATTTATTTGAGAGAGAGAGAGAAAGCATGAGAGGAGAGAGGTCAGTGGGAGAAGCAGACACCCTGGTGAGTAGGGAGCCTGATGTGGGACTTGATCCCGGGATTCAATCCCGGGACTCGATCCAGGGACTCCAGGATCATGACCTGAGCCAAAGGCAGTTGCTTAGCCAACTGAGCCACCCAGGCACCCTAAAGGATGAATTTTATACTATGTGAATTATATTTCAGTTTAAAAAATTGTTAAAAGTGATACGAAAGAGTACAAGTATATATACACATGTAAATATATATAGAAGGGATAGAGGAAGAGTATAGGGATATAGAAGGGATATAGGAAGTGCCAGGAAGGACATGATTGCCATTTTAGATAGGATTGCTAGGAATTTATGTCTCTAGATAGATTCTACTGCTGCCTTAACAAATGATCACAAACTCCTGGCTTAAAGCAACACAAATTTATTATCTTATAGTTCTAGCAGTCAGATGTCAGAAATGGATAAAAAATTTTATTGGGTTAAAATCAAGTGTTTGGGGCACCTGGGTGGTTCAGTGGGTTAAGCCTCTACCTTCGGATCAGGTCATGATCTCAGGGTCCTGGGACTGAGTCCCACATTGGGCTCTCTGCTCAGCAGGAAGCCTGCTTCTCCTCTCTCTCTGGCTGTCTCTCTGCCTACTTGTGATCTGTCAAATAAATAAATAAAATCTTAAAAAATAAATAAAACCTAGTGTTTGCTGTGTTGCATTCCTTCCTGATACTCTAGGGAGGAATCCGTATCATTGCTGGTTTCCAGCTTCCTGGGGCTTTCTGCATTTGTTGGATCAAAACCTCCAGCCAACAATCTCACCATTGTTACTTCTTCTACCGTCATTACGTTTTCTGACTCCCCTGCCTCCACCATTCACTTGTAAGCATGCTTCTGATTACACTGGGCCCACTTAGATAACCCAGAATAATTTCCCTATCTCAAGATCCTTAATTTAATTACATCTTCAAAGTCACTTTTGCCACTAAAGTAACATATTTACAAGTTCCAGTGATTAGGATGAGGACATCTTTGATTTTTCTTAAATTCTAAATTTTAATTAGTTAACATACAGTTCAATATTGATTCATCACTTAGATAAAACACCCAATGCTCATCAGAAGTGCCCTCATTAAAATCCGCCCCCCCACCTCCCTCCATCAACCCACCCAAGAGTCTCTTATGCTTTGTTTCCCCTTCTTCTTTTTCTCATCCTCCCTAAATGTTCATCTGTTTTCTTTCTTAAATTCCACATATAAGTGAGATCACATGGCATTTGTCTTTCCCTGACTGACATAAACATTGGGGTGCATGTACCCTTTCGAATCTGTATTTTTCTATCCTTTGGGTAAATACATAGGGTAATTCTATTTTTAGCTTTTTGAGGAAACTCCATGCTTTTCTCCAGAGTGGTGGCGCCAGTTTGCATTTCCACCAACAGTGCAAGAGGCTTCCCTTTTCTAGGATGTGGACATCTTTGGAGGGCCATTATTTGGGTCACCACAGAAGGACCCAATGAGAAGTTGCCATTTTCAGTGAGGAAATGAAAAGAAGAACAAGTCTGGAAGAAATCTGTTGAAAGAGCCATTTATGCTAAGAGAACAGAAGGTGCCAAGGCTTTGAGGTAGGACCATGTCTAGGCTGTTTGAGAACAGGTCAAAGAGGATGGAGCAGAGGTAGCACATAGATGAGAACAAGGTAATGCGGTGATGGTTAGGGCCAACTATGTAGGGTCTTGTAACAGCTTTGACTTTTTCTCTGTGGTAGAGGAGTATCCTTGCAGTTTTAAGTAGAGGAATAATATCATCTATATTTTAATGGCATCATTGACTGCTGTGTGGAAAAAATACTGAAAGTTGGGCAAAATTGAAAACAGGACACCAGTGTGTATCAGTTATCTATTGCTGCATAACAAACTACCCTAAAACTTAAGGGCTTTACAGTATTTTTTAAGATTTTATTTATTTATTTGACCGAGAGAGGGAACACAAGCAGGGGAGGGAGAGAGGGAGAAGCAGGCTTCCTGCTGAGCAGGGACCCTCATGCGGGACTCGATCCCAGGACCCTGGGATCATGGCCTGAGCTGAAGGCAGGTGCTTAACAACTGAGCCACCCAGGCGCCCCAAACTTAAGGGCTTTAAAATGACTTTGTTTTTCATGATTCTGTGGGTTGGATGCATGGTCCTTTTGCTCCATGATGGTGACTGCTGGCATCATCATCCTGTTGCATTCAGGAGGGAGTTCAGTCCAGGCTAGAAAGTCCTAGATCGCTTTACTCACATCGCTGGCAGCTCAGCTGGGTTGGCGGTGAGGAACGGAGCTGGTCAGGCCTCTCTCTCCAGTAGAATAGTCAGACGTCTTACATGGTAGCTTATGGTTCCAAGAGAGCTAAAATGGAAGTTGTTGGGTCTAGGCTTGGAATTGATGCAGTACCACTCCCTCCATATTCAGTTAGTCAAAATAAGTCAGAAAGCCAACTCGGGGAGTGCTTGGGTGGTTCAGTGGGTAAAGCCATTGCCTTCAGCTCAGGTCATGATCTTAGGGTCCTGGGGTCGAGCCCCACATTGGGCTCACTGCTCAGCAGGGAGCCTGCTTTCTCCTCTCTCTCCACCTGCCTCTCTGCCTACTTGTGCTTTCTCTCTCTGTCAAATAAATAAATAAAATCTTAAAAATAGAAAGCCAACTCAATTCTAAGGGGAGAGAAAACTGACTACCTCTGGATGAGGACTAACATCTATATTCAGTTAGAAGAGTACTGCAGTATTCCAGGTGTGAGATGACAGTAGTTCGGGTAAGGGGAAAACAGAATTTGGGGAGGTGGCTGTAACATGAACACATACTGAGGGTAGAACCAACAGGATATAGTAGTGATCAGTGCCTTAGTCTGCTTGCACTGCCATAAAAGAATACCATAAAGTGCATTGCTTAAATAACAGAAATTTCTTTTCTCATACTCTGGAGGTTAGAAGTCCAAGATCAGGGTTCCAAGGTGGTCAGATTGTGGTGAGACCTCTCTTCTTGGCTTGCAGATGGTCACCTTCTTGCTGTGTGTGTCCTCAAAAGGCCTTTCCTTGGTGTATGCACATGGAGAAAGAGATCATTCTCTCCCTTTTTTTGTAAGGTCCCTAGTCCTATCAGATTGGACCCCATCCCATGAATTCACTTAACCTTAATTATCTCCCAAAACCCCTATCTCCAAAGACAGTCACATTGAGGGTTAGGTTTCCCATAAAGCGATTTTGGGGGAATGCAATTCAGCCCATAGTAAACAGGATGCAGAATGTGAATGACAGAGCAGTCAAGGATGACTCTAGTTTTTCAGCCTGATACAACTGGAAAAAGAGATTTACATTAACTCAAATAGGGAATAATGCTAAAGAGATGGGTTTTTGGGGACTGGGACGTTCAATTTCGGACATGTTCATTTTGAGATAAATATTAGACACTCAAGAGATAGGTGAATAAGATAATGGGTTATGGGTTTGGACTGGATATGAATTTTCTGGAGCAGAGACATAAAGTGGGGTTTTATTAGGTTATTGATGGCATTTAAAACCATCAGAATGAAATCAACATGTCAGTAAGTGTAACAGAGAGGAAGTCTTAAGCAATTGATTGTTGAGTTTGGGGAGATGAGGATAAGCAAGAGAGGATTGGGAATAGGCTAGGGAGGGAGAAGAAGGGCCGAGAGAATGTGGTGTCTGCAAGTGGCACCAGGAATAACTGTTAAATGCTGCTTATAGGTTGTGAGATGAGGAATAAGTACTGATCACCAGATTTAGCAATGTGGAAGTCATTAGTGATACTGGTAGCAGCAATTTCTAAGCAGCCATAGCCTGATTAGAGATAGACCAGAAGAGTGGGAATACAGGCAGTATAAAGGTTTTACTGCAAAGTGGTGGAGAAAGGGTGGGTAGGTTGGAAGGTAGAAGTGGTCAGGAGACTCTTAAGATGGATGATTTGACAGCAAGTTTGTATGGTGATGGGAATGAGAAGAGAGAGCAGAAGAAAAATAATAACAATAATAATATAGGAGAGAAAGGGGAGAATTACTAGCACACACAGGGGAAGAGAAAATACCCCAGCTATTTGTATGGCCTACTTGTTCACTTCCATTAGATCTATGGCCACACGTACCCTTCTCAGTGAAATATTTTCCAATTGCCCTATTTCAAGGGCAACTTACTCTCACCCCTGGGAACCTTATCCTTCATCTTTTTCTTTCCTTCATTTTATTTTTCTCGATAGCAACGATCACTTTCTAATGCTATATACTTTTTTGTCCTTGTCTGTCTCATCTCACTAGAAGATCAACTTTATGTGAACAAGGATGCACAATTCTTAGAACAGTACCTGTGACATGACGGGTGCTCAATAAATATTTGTTGAATCATTAAGAAAACGGTTGTGTCCTCTATGGCACAAATCGCATTGCCAGGCATAAATTAGGGATGGAAATATTCGTTGAAGATTATCAGATCTGTAAGGTTAAAGTACTTTACATCTTTTTAATTATAGATTATCAAAAGTAAGTTTAAGCCACGGTGTTTCATGTTCTTCCTTAATGACACTTAAGTATGTCTATGTATCTACATGTATATACCTACAGGATTTAAAATGAATGTTTCCCATCAGTCTTTCAAAAAATTTTCTTAATAGCTTTATTGAGATAAAATTCACTTGTTTACAATTCATTTATTTAAAGTGACAAATTCAATAGTTTTAAATATATTCACAGATACATGCAACTATCATCACAATTTTAGAACATCTTTATCACCTAAAAAAGAAACCTTATATACTTGAGCTATCCTTCTATTCCTTCCCCCACCCCCATGCCTCTCAACCCATGGAACTGTAAATCTACTTTGTGTAGATCTGCGTATTCGAAACATTCCAAATAAATGGAATCATATAATACGTGATCTTTTGTGATGGGCTTATTTCACTTAGTATTTTTTCAAGGCTCATTTGTATTGTATCATGGATAGTATCTCATTCCTCTTTATTGCTAAATAGTATTCTATTGTAGAGGTGGTCCACATTTTGTTTACCTATTTTATTTGTTTTGTTTTAAACTTATGTAAAATAAATTTTATATTTATTTTACCCATTTCTTTACCCATTTTGTTTTCCTTTGTTGCTGGACATTTGGCTGGTTTCCAGGTTTCCACCTCTTCATTATCATAAATGGTGCTGCTATGAACCTTCATGTACAAGTATATTAGTGGAATTACTGGGTCAGGTGCTAATTCCATGTTTAAATTCCTGAGACTGCCAAACTGTCTTCTTACAGTGAATGCACTATATTACACTACTACCATCAATGAGAGTTCCATTTTCTTCATATCTCCTCTACCACTTGTTACTTACTTAAAAAGAAAATTTTTTTTTAATTATAGTTATCCTCCTGATTGTGAAGTGGGATCCCGTTGTGGTTTTGCCCATCCCTTTTTATTCCCTCAAATACCAGTCCCCTCTCCAGTAAAGAACTGGAAGGAAAATAATTTTCTCCTACATCCTTTTCTCCTTTCATCCTAGAATTGCTTGAAAAATAAGTCTGTGAATTGGTATGTGTACACTTCACAATACTACTTCAGACCCTACAGATAGCTTCTAAATATTATGTTTATTTTTAAAATGGTCACTCAAGATTCTGACAATTTCCCATAAGACCCCCCCCACACACACACACCAGGATTTATTTAAGAACTATGTAATAAGGTAAAGGCTAAAACAGAAAATATCTTGAGAAGCTGTATTTCTTCTCTTGGTTGATTATATGATTTTTTAAAACCTCAATCCAATTTTGATATCAGATTTTTTTTCCTATAAAGGTGATAAGTGTGAGGATTTATAAAAACAGGTGCCTGGAAAGCTTACAGCTTTATTCAGAGTCAAACGTGGGCAATTAGAATGCAACAAGAGGAGGAAGGAGAACCTTTCCAAAAAGTAAGGACTTACCGAAAATGTTTACCTTCCACTTCCCAACATGGGGTGGTAGTTTTCCTTTGAAAACAAACAAAAATACGTTTTGCCAAATGCCAAAACTATGTGAGCGCCTCTGAAGCCACAAAACAAGGAGACAAGGTGGAGATGCCTTCCGCAGGTTATCAGAGGTTGAAAGGTATTTCCTGACAAAGGAGCAGCTACAGATGTGTCACAGGCCGAAACTGTGCATGCAAATAAGTGTTGGGAAAGTGTCCCTGGGATTCACCTCATTTGGTTACTTTAAGAAGTCATTACGGGTTATGAAACTTTGTGTTCTAATCCTAACAGTATGGCAAGCAGTGAAAAGCAGTTCAAGTAACAGGGCTGTAGTTAAACACTTCAACAGGAGTGGTGGCTGGAGAAAGAAATAGGGCTGATCTAGGTTTTGGACAGTTGAGGTCTTCGGAGCTGCTATTCCAGTAGAATTAGGAAAAAAAATACTCTTTTCTCAGACCGTGATAAAATAAATATTAACTCTAAAGATGTTTAGAAGTTACTGGCTTCTTTGGACCTAGAAGGAGTCACACCAAAATGATTCTATTTATATCAGAGGATTCCCCCCACCTCAATTTAAACAATAAGGGGGGGATACTGGTGGATGTCAGCAGGCTCAGACCTCCCACGAACTCAGAATTATTTGCCCCAAATCTACAAAGCAAGAGTCCTGAGCAGCCTGTTTATACACAAGGAATTTGTTTAATCAGTTCACGTATTGGAAGTGCTGCAAAGACACGGGTGGGTGGTGGCTACCTTCTTGCTTCCGAGTGGGGAGAGACTCCGGAGATCAGCCAGAGCAGAAAACCCTCCTGGGACACACCTGTCTCCGGCTTGAAAATACCGCCGTATTCTAGCCAAACCGTTTCATTTACTATTCCTTTGTTCCTAAATTATAACAAGGAGGGATTAACAAGGACGGTGTGTACAACACGTGCCCACAACCCCGAGAGTATTCAGAGACAGCGTAATAAAACGCACCTGTGTTTTCCCCCACTAGGCCTAGGCTACCCAACCACCAAGCCTTACCCTGAGTCTGTATCTAGAAGATGTCGGATGGCTACTTAGTTACCCATCAACCTCTTTCTTTGAGAAACACTTACGGAGTCTTGCAAGCGCTATGGGTTCCCGGGACGGGGGGCGGGGAATGCGGGTGGGGGGCTTATAAAATGTAGGAAGTCTAATAAGATATGGCGGTACCTGCCCCCAATTAAAAAGCTCACAACTTGGTGGGGCACACCTGCTGTTACCGACCTCTCGCTCTTCTTTTTGGGAGCGCGACGTTGGGAGAAGGCTACGAAAGCTACTATTTAATTGAGCATTTACTTTGCGAAAGGTCACTCTTCAGGGAGCCTCAGTACTCACTCACTTGGCCCTCGAATAAGCCTAGGACGCAGGTCTTCTATCCCTATTTCACAGATCAGGAAACTGAGGACAGGGGTCAACTATCCTCAAGGTCGCCCACCCAGTCCGTGACGGAGCCAGGAGAAACAGAGGAAAGCGAGACCCAGCGGAGGAGGAGGCGCCGAAGGGGGAACGGGGGCTGAGACCCGGACAGGGGAGAGCAGGGGGTGCGGGGGGGCAGGGGGAGGAGCGGAGAGGGCGGGCTTTACCTTCGTCAGAACGCCGCTAATGCTATCCCACTTACTGATTTGCATATCCCCATTCCTTTACCTGCTAGCGTCACCGCCAGGAATGGGAGTGTAAACTTCCAGATCCGTAGGGTTCGGCCTCGAGCCGGAGAAGACCTTCCCGTAGGCGACCGAGGGCTCGCTCCTTTCTCACAGCCGGGTCGGGGAGCCGGAGGGCCGGCTCCTGCAGGCGAACTACAACCCCCATCACTCCCCGCGCGGAAGGCTGGGTCCACGATGAGGGAACGCGGGGGTGTTCCAAAGGTGCCTTGAGAGAAAAAAAGCAAAAAAACACGTACATCTTCCGCCGCCTTTCTACCTTCACACAGCCCTCGCCTCCATCATCTGTTTTATTAACAGACTAAAGCTTCACTGCAGTGAAGCGTGTGGAGTCGCTCTGTCTTCAGGCACAGCGGAGGGCAGGCATGACCACGGCGCGCGGGCGCGAGGTCCTCGGGCCGCGCGCGGGGCGGAGCCAGTGGCGGCGGGGCCGGGACGCAGGCCGGAAGTGTACGAGGGCGGAGGGAGAGGCGTGAGTGGTTGCGAGCGCGCGCTTCCGGGCAGGGCGTCGACGTCGGCCGGCTGAGAGGGGCTCCTCGGCGGGCTCTCCGGCTAGCACCTTACGCACCCCTCTGGCTCCGAGGCGCTCAGTCTCCGCTCATCTCGCCGTAGGCCCTGACGACATGAGCAGCAAAGAAGGTGGCGTCCCCAGCGGCCGGGGCGTTATTTATTCCAAGGGGGAGAGCACCTCCATCCTTTTTGTCGGATTTTCCACCGCTCTGCACCCTTGAGGGACGCCCGCTCCCTTTGCACGCTCGGGGTGGCGGGCGGGGTGGGGGTGGGGGGCGGCCCCGGTGATTTCCCGGCCACATGGTCCTCTTCACACCTCGCCTTTTTTTTTTTTTTTTTTTTTTTTTTTTTAAATCCTCGAGTTGTGTTTTTTTCATCTTAGTTCAGTAATTGCTTCACCTTGTGCCAGACCAGGGAAGCCCTTGGTGGAGGCCCGGGTGAGGCGAGCCTCAGGTTTGGGGGAAGAAAGGACTGATGTTCTGCAGTCCGCCGAGAAAGCCTCGGAGGCGAGGGCCCCGCGGGCGCTGGTTTGGAAGGAAGGGGCTATAGCCGACCTGGACGTGTGTCCCCTCTGGGTGGCGGGAGAGCTCGCTCCAACTTCTTTCTCCTTCTCTACGTAAGGCTCAGGAGGGTTCAGGAAAAGGAAGCATGACAATTTCCCACATACCCAGAGAAGAGAAGGGAAGGATGTTAACTCCTCTTCACCCGTGATGTTGGCCTTCAAATGTAAGTTCCCTGTCATGGCAGTTAGCGAGGGGAAGAGCCCGGAGCGGGTGTGTGGCAGGATGGCTTAGACGTGGTGGTGCGCACACACAGACACCGCCGTCGGAAGGGAAGAGGTGCCTGTGTGGCTTTTTTTTTTTTTTTTTTTAAACTTTTCCTGGAGGTTTGCTGTGGTGCTGAGGGTGTGCCATTAAAGTCGAGATCCCGCAAGGGTTGACCCCCCCCTCCCCCCTCCGCCGCATGACGGTTCTACAGGTAAACGTTAGTCAGTTCACATCAGAAACCCGACGTACAGATACGTATCCGCCGTGGGTAAGTCAGGTGTAGAAATACACACATATATTTAATTAGTCCACGTTCAAGCACGTGTTGGTTTTGTTTCCTCCGCGAGACGTTTGAAGACAGGGAGTACGTTTTTGTTTGGACCGGAACACTTTGCGCAGAGCGGGAGCTCGCCTGTCAGTAAATCACCGACGTGGTAGCAGATGCCATACGTATATAATGGGTATGCGCAGGATATAGGTTATTCGCAGTCCTCCTTTTGACTGGGTCAAGCGGCTCCTCCTTTCAGAACCGATGAGCATAAAATTCTCCTCCCTGCCCTCCTGGACCCACCGCCCTCTACCTCATGGTTTCTGGGGTTCAGGAACCCGAGAGGGCCTGAGCTGTAGACTCTAACTCGCACTTATCTGAAGACTCGATTGGAGCTGGAGGATGTGAAGCAACTGACAAGTCTGGCCTTCTGCCAGCTCAGTCTTCACAGGGAGCCCCCGTGGTGCTACTCGGGTGTCCTAACGTTGCAGCATCTCGCTTCCCCAGTCAGAGCAAGGAGGAGACCACAATCTCCTTATGTCCTGATCATCACTCAGTCATTTTTGTATACATTCTGTTTGTGAGAAATGAGGCGGTTTAAAAACTGCTTCATGTTTAAACGGAAGGGAATTAGGTTCCACCTTTTGAAGGGAGTCTCAAATAATTCCGGGGCGTATTTTAAAACCCGCGCGGCATCTACAGGGATACTCGGAGGTATAAGGCAACTTGTGATTGAGGAGAGAGCGCATTGATAAAAAGACGCCACACACAGTGGAAAAACTGCACTGGGTCACGTGTTCCCCGTGTTTACCCTTTGACTTCCTATACAGAGCTGCTTGTTTCCAAGCATAGGTTGCTTTTGTTATGTTTCTGTCTGGCTTTTCACACATAGTTCTTTAAGCTTGAACTTGCTAATTTGCCTCCCCCATTGTTCATCTGGTGACCTGTGGTTTTCACGACCTAGCTCAAGTGATCTTCTTTGGAAGCCTTTTTGATTTTTTTCTCAAGCGAATTTATGGATAGACGTCGCATTTATTCATTATCCATTCATCTGTTTAGTTTATTGAGCATCTACTTTTCTAGCCTGTGTTAGTAGTGAACAAGAAAAATATGGTTCGTGCTTTCCTGAACCTTTACATATATTATGTATTTTTTTATTTGTTTACATCTTTGTCTTTTACTGGACTAAGCTCCTTGAAGATAGGAATTGTCTTATTTCACTTTGTATTCGTAGTACCTAATTCACAGTGGTCATTAATATTTATAATAAATAATGAAAGCTTTTGATTATCTTGATAATATTAGGCAAAATACCAGCTTAATTATTATCTCAATAATAAAAGAGCAGATGTATCTGGTTCTTGTCAACCTGTTAATTTGATTAATAGTTTATTCAGGTTCTGGAGTTTTTCTAATTCATGCACAATACATATCTGTGCTCCCTACAGGAGAGGCAGTTTGCTAGGTCTTTGGCATGGCAATGCTTCTGAAATAAAGTGTTGATTAAGAGTTAAGTGATTTATGGGTATTTCAGTGACTGGGGCTTGGAAATTCAGAAAGTTGATGTCCTTAAAAGTTATAAACTTTTAGGGGCGCCTGGGTGGCTCAGTGGGTTGAAGCCTCTGCCTTCCGCTCCGGTCATGATCCCAGGGTCCTGGGATCGAGCCCCGCATCGGGCTCTCTGCTCAGCGGGGAGCCTGCTTCCTCCTCTCTCTCTCTGCCTACCTCTCTGCCTACTTGTGATCTCTGTCTGTCAAATAAATAAAATCTTTAAAAAAAAAGTTATAAACTTTTAATTTAAAGAAACCCAGGTTTTTGTGGGGGGAGATAATATTGCATGTGATAGGGTGATTTTTAAAAAGGTTACGTAACTTAGGTAGTTGGAAGTAATTTTTGTAAGTCTCCTGTGATAATTCTGTGATAACGATCTCATGTTTACTAGATGAGGGTTTTTTTATTTACAATATGTACAACTTACTCTGAGGCTGTGAGTAGTAAAACCCAGTTAAAGCATAGCTGTGTTTAAAGAAATAGTATTTTGATTACTAGTAGTCTGATTTCTAGTACTTTAAAAATGAATGAGATGGTATGCTCCTCATTTTTACAGAGTAAGTAATAGTTGCTTTGTTGTGCATAATGGTGTTGTTTTATAGGCTTGAAGCATAGAATATGCATTCTTAAGGTTGTAATAATGTGTTAGCATTTCAGCAAGAACTTGATGCAAGACATGACAAATATGAGAGACTCGTGAAACTTAGTCGGGATATAACTGTTGAAAGTAAAAGGACAATTTTTCTCCTCCATAGGATTACAAGGTGAGTAAATATCTTTAAAATTTGTTACAGTTGCATACAGTTTGATATGTATTATAATAATATTTTGTAATTCCTTATACCTCAGTAGACAGTAACTAGCTGTTAGAATATTCTGTGATTTATTTTATGAACCCTGGGATCAGAAGAGGTTAGCAGCAAGTAGATTTTTTTTTTTTTTTTTTAAGAGAGTGAGCCAGTGTGAGCTGAGGGGGAGGGGGGAAAGGGAGAGGGAGAGAGAATCTTAAGCAGGCTTCATGCACACCATGGAGCTCATGTGGGGCTTAATCCCACAACCCTGAGATCATGACCTGAGCCAAAATCAAGAGTCAGATACCCAATGGACTGAGCCACCTAGGCATCCCACTAGCAAGTAGATTTTAAGAATAAATATTTTAATATAGGAAGGGAAAGTTCTTATTTTCAGAGTAGGTAGGGATTTTGTGTTACGATCCCTCAGTGATGTAGATGTTGTTAGTGAAAATATTAAATTTCTAATGGTTTATTAGAGCCTGTTACATTAAAGCTTTCTTTGGATGATACATGCAAAATTTTAATACTAGATCAGTGTTGAAATCTGCTTTATTTATCTTCCCATTCAGTGTTCAACTCATTGCAATCCGCTTTTCTGCCTCATAACTATTGAAATTGCCCTGTTACTCTCATATTGCTAAATATGAGGGTAACATACTCTTCTTATTCTACATACTCTTCTTATTCTATCTTTTTGTAGCATATGATCCCATTGACTGCTTAATTGTTTTTTGGAACTTCCTTTTCCTTCAGCTCTGAAGCATCTTTTCTTTGAAATTTCTTTCTGTAAGAATATTTCATTTTATTTTTCTAGGTAGTCTCTGTATATATCCTGGATTCCTTGATTGCAGATAAAAGAAATCAGCTTATGAGGTGCCTGTATGGCTCAGTTGGTTAAATATCCAACTCTTGGTTTTGGCTTAGGTTATGCTCTCAGGGTCAAGAGATCATGCCCTATGTTGGCCTCTGCACTCAGTGTGGAGTCGGTTTGAGATCCTTTCCTCTCCCTCTGCCCACCACTCCTCTGCTGTTCATGTGCATGTGTGTTCTCTCTCAAATGAATGAATGAAAGGAAAGAAAGAAAGAAAAAGAAACCAGCTTAAACTACCCTAAGCAGAAGAGGGAGGCAAATTATAAAGATTCAGGAATATCTTATGAATACAGCTAGGTATTGCTCTCTTCCATCTTTGCCTCATTATTTCCTTCCTATTTCATTTAATTGGCTTTCTTTGCTTCTCTGTTTTACATGAGGTTAGGAAGTGCCCACCCGGTAACTCCCCGAGAGAGATTCTTGTTAAAAATTACAGGGGTGCCTGGGTGGCTCAGTGGGTTAAAGCCTCTGCCTTCCGCTCAGGTCGTGATCCCAGGGTTCTGGGATTGAGCCCCACATCGGGCTCTCTGCTTAGCCTGCTTCTCTGCCTACCTGTGATCTCTGTCAGATAAATGAATAAAATCTTTAAAAAAAAAATTACAAATGCCTCTAGAAGGATTTACAGTATGTATTTTATAAAGTGTTTAAGTAAGCCCAGATCTAATTTATGGTCTTTTTATTATTAAAAATATTACTGGGGGTGCCTGCGTTGCTCAGTCAGTGAAGCGTCTGCCTCTGGCTCAGGTTATGATCAAGCCCCGCATCTGCCTCCTTGCTCAGAGGGGAACCTGCTTCTTCCTGTCCCTCTGCTGCTCCCCCTGCTTGTGCTCTCTCGCACTCGCTCTCTCTGTCAAATGAATAAATAAAATATTTAAAAAAAAAATTACTGAAGTATTCTAGTCACTCATTTACAGTTTTTAAGATAACATACTAATGGCTTAATTTTTATTGTTTTGTTTATTTTATTAAGTGGAAGTATATTTGCCGTACATAGATTTATTGGAATGTGGGGCTGTAAACTTTGTATTATCACCTGACTCTAAAATTAGTTTTTGCTTGTTTTTTAAATGAGTTCTCAGCTTACATTACTGAAAGATTTTAAGTTATTCTTGAACTTGAGCTTGTATTATGGAAAGAAGCAACACTGTTTTGACTAATTATGAACACTTTTTCAATAAAAATTGCAATTTTGAAAGAACTGACATCAGTATTCAGCAGTTTAAAGAAATAATAGAACTGTGACAGGAGATCTTAATATTTTAGAAAAAACCATATTATTGTATGATGTCATCTTGTAAGTATTTCTCCACCAAAAATGTACATTGGTATTATAGTAAACTTAGTAGTAATTTTTAGGAAAATAATAAATTTTATAAAAGTAAAGATACTGAATGAAAGAAGTCAGTCACAATACCAAAAGGTAGCTACTGTCAGCAGATTTCATGTTTCATACACAAATTTTATGTGTGTGTATATATATATATTTTTTAAGCTCTGTGCCCAGTGTGGGGCTTAAACTCATGACCTTGAGATCAAGAGTCGTTTGCTCTACCAACTAAGCCAGCCAGGCTTATTTTATTTCTAATAAAATAGAATTGTGGTTTTGAGTTAGAAGCATCCAGATAAAATATTTATTTAGCCCCGTGTTCATTGATACTTAGATTATTTCAGGTTTTTTTTTTTAAGATTTTATTTATTTGACAGAGATCACAAGGAGGCAGAGAGGCAGGCGGAGAGAGAGAGGGGGGAGGCAGGCTCCCTGCTGAGCAGAAAGCCCGGTAATGGTGATGCATGCAGTGCAGTGTGGGGCTCCAATGTGGGGCTCCGATCCCAGGACCCTGAGATCATGACCTGAGCCGAAGGCAGAGGCTTAACCCTCTGAGCCACCCAGGTGCCCCAGATTATTTCAAGTTTTTCCCTAACAAAGCATCTGGCTGATATTCTAAAAGTTCCCAATATTTTGTTTATAGTGCTCCTGATATGGAAGAGATATTGACTGAATCAGAAATTAAATTGGATGGTGTTAGACAAAAGATATTGCAAGTAGCCCAGGAGCTCTCAGGAGAAGACATGCATCAATTTCACAGAGCCATTACTACAGGTAAGTGTAGGTTCACTTCAGTGGTAACATTAAAAAAACCAAAAACAATGTGTTACATGATTTATGTGTGAGTTGCATGAATTTTAATTGACACTTGGTGAAAGGTTACTGGCTTTAAAAATTGGTACTTCGGAATAATAATATAAAGATAACCTAGAAACAATTGGCTTTATTTTTCCAGTTATGTAGAATAGTCACTGATAGATTTTAATAAAGTCATTGAAAAAACAGACCTAACAGAATGAACTTTATTCTTGAGTGTGTAGGATGTATTCAGACAGGGCACATCTCACTTCCCAGTATGGGTATATCTCACTGGTGACTCTGACATTCAGTTTAATTAGGCTCATGAAAGAGAATGTATTGCCTAGCCAGGTGGACCAAACATCTCATGGTGTGTGACTCCATACTGGAATTTCAGGATAGTACTGGGTTTATATAAATACAAATCACTTTATATATATAAAAATCAGTCACATAAATATTTCATCCTTTTCTTAATGTGAGTTCATTGACAGGAGAGATACCAGATAATTCAAAAATATAAAGTCAAAGGTTGATTCATATCAACATATAAAACATATGAAAGTTCTCTGTTTCTATCAAATAGCTGATTCCATTGAACTCTGGACATTTCATCATGAGAAATGAATTTATGTGATATCTGCTCAGTGTGTCCAGTTTTAGTATGAACATTTATAATTTAAACTTGTTTTTCAGAAATGTCAACCTGTAGAATATTCAGATGTCTTTTGTTGTTGCTTAGTAATTATATGTACAGTTGACCCCTGAACAATGGGTCAAGGTTAGGGATGCCGACTCCTCACACAGCCAAAAATGTACATAAAACTTTAGACTCATCCAAAACTTAACTGCCAATGACCTCCTATTGACTGGGAGTGGTACTGATAATATGAGCAGTCTGTTAACACGTATTTTGTATATTAAGTGTATTTACTGTATTCTTAACAGTAAAGTAAAAGAAAATGTTCCTAAAATTATAAGGAAGAGAAAAAACATTTATAGTACTAAACTGTATTAAAAAAATGGACATGAAAGTGAATTATTGCAGTTCAAACCTGTGGTGTTCTGGGGTCTGTTATCGTGTGTGTGTGTATATATTTTTTTTTGCTGAGGTATGACTTATAAAGTTACATTAGTTCTAGGTGTACATTGTATATATTGTGAAATGATCATCACAAAAGTCTGGTTAACATCCATCACTATACATAGTTACAGAATTGTATTTTTATGATGAACTTTTAAGATCTGTTATTGTTATCAATTCTAGTTGCCATGCTGTGCATTACATCCCACTTTTGGCCACTTCTAACAACTACCTAAAATGTCTTTTAGCTAATCAGTAAAAGCAAGTTAAGGCTGGAGTGTGTTATTAGAAACTAAAGTGAAAACTCATTTGTATGAAGAGTCATTCTAGTACATTCCCAAAAAAGATCCATTCCCATCATCATTTATTATTTATTATCAGAGATTTGTTTTTTTAAGTAATAGCACACGTAATAAACAAGATTTAATGAACTCAGTTTGTGCTGTCACGTGGCAAAACCTTGGACATGACAGGTTTGGCAGGGTTGGGAGAGAAGGTGTAACTGCTGTTGAGAAGGGTAAAGGGAAAGCTAAAACAAGCCTCTTGAAGAAAACCTGAGAATATATTCATGATCTGGTAGTAGATAAGATTTTTTTTTTTTGAAAGGACACAAGCATTAACTGGTAAAGGAAAAATGGATCAATTGGATTTCATTAAAATTAAGATGTCATTTATCCAAAGACATCATTAAAGTGAAAGGGCAAGCCTAAGTCTGAGAGAGGACACATGCATACCTTGGATAAAGGACTCACATAGAGAATTTATGAAGAATTCCTACAGATCACCAAGAAGACAGGCAATTTTAAAAATTGGACAGGGGTGCCTGGCCGGCTCAGTGGGTAGAGCTTGTGATTCTTAATCTCTGGGTCATGAGCTCAAACTCCAGTTGGGTGCAGAGATTACTTTAGAAAAAAATGGACAGAAAACATCAATGGGCCTCAAAATGAAGATTTATATGGCTAAAAAGCATATGAAAAGGTGCTGAACATTATTCACTGTAGTCATGCAAAGTAAAGCCAAATGAGATACCATTTACTCATCTGCAAGATTAGATTATAAAGACTGACAATACCAGTTTAGAAAGCTTCGGCAGTATCTAGCTAAAAATATATGTCTGTTGCATGATCCCTTCTGGGTATGTACGCAATAAAAATGAGGCTTATGTCACCAAAAGATGTGCAAGAAAGCTGGTAACAGCTGTAGTGATAATATCCTAAAACTGAAAAATGACCCAAGATGTCCATCAGCAGGAGGAAGGATAAATAAATTATGGTATATTTGTACAGTGTAATAGCTACATAGCAATAAAAAATTATAAACATGCATACTAGCAAATATGAATCTCACATACGTTCAGTTGGGCAAAATAAGCAGGCACAAAGGTGTATCTATTAAATTCCATTTAAGTGAAGTTGAAAAAGAGGTAAAATTGATCTAAGGAGCTAAAAGGCAGGATAGTGGTTACCTGGGAGTGGAGGTTGAGGGCAGAGGTTATTGATTAGAATCATGAGGGAACCTTCTGGAGTGATAGAAGTGTTTTGTATTTTTAGCTGGGTGATGATTCAGAGTGTACACATATTTAAAAATTCACTGAGTTACACATGTAAGATTTATATACTTTATATAAATTATAGCTCATTTTTTTTTTTTTTTTTTTTACAAAGTCACTATTGACAAATTCTTAGTTCCTTTTCCCAGACTAGTTCTTTCTATCAGGAGATCATATCAATAATCTCTTTATGGTATAGGGGTGCCTGGCTGTCTTAGAAGAGCATGTGACTCTTGATCTTGGGGTTTTGATTTCGAGCCCCATGTTGTGTGTAGAGACTAGTTAAATAACTAAAACTTTAAAAAAATCTCTTTGTGGCAGTCTGTGTAAATAAATGCCATGTTCAGTGAAAACAGCTATGTCATTCGTATTGATGATATTCTTTGTCAGAATCCTTCTGGTGAGGTTTCTCTTGGGTAACCTGGCATTTCCACTTGTTAGGGCAGGTTGTTTGTTTGTTTGTTTTTTTAAGACTTTATTTATGTATTTGACAGAGCGAGAGCATGCACACAAGTAAGGGGAGTGGCAGACGGGGGAGAGGGAGAAGCAGGTTCCGGCTGAGCTGAGCAGGGAGGCTGATGTGCGGGGCTTGATCCCGGGACCCTGGGATGATGACCTGAGCCGAAGGCAAAGGCTTTAACCCACTGAGCCACCCAGGCGCCCCTGATCTGAAATTTTTATCTGCCTCTTCTAGTGGAAGTGGATTGGGAAGGAGGTAAGCTTGAACATCCAGCCATTTCCCTTTTTTAGTTCTCAGGGTTGATTAGAATCCAAAAGTGGCATTTCTAGGCTGCAGGTATGTTATAGAACCTTTCAGGGATATAGATCAGGAGTGGTGGTATTGGAGTTCCTGTAGGCTCTTTCGGAAAAGCATGCGACTGTTGATCTCAGGCTCCTGAGTTCAAGCTCCATGTTGGGAGTAGAGATTACTTAAAAAAAAAAAAAAAAAAAAAGTAGGAGCAGTGGTGTTATCATTTCCTGATACGTGAGTATTACACTGCCATGAGGAACCCCAGTGACATTGCTGCTGTTCCTCCCCGTGAGCTGGAAGTAGCTTGAACCATACTAGAGACAGATGGGTGGCAGGCTTACGTTTCAGTCAGAGTGGTCCTGCTACATATGACTGTGGATGCATGTATAATCCAAAGGGCCACAGGGTGGTGGAGTTGGTGGTGGGGAGCAAGTTGGGTCTCCCAGTTTCTAGAAAGTCCTTCATCTGAAGAGCAGTATGGTCTAAATGTCTTACTGCATCAAAGTGAACAAATCACATTCTGTGGCTTCTAAGTATCCCATCAACTTGGGTAACTAAAGGCAAGAGTTTGAGTAACTTCCATAGCTTGATTGTTTTTCTGTTACACATAGCAATAAGCTTATTTTATAAAAACTTCATGACAATATAATACATACAGTAAAAGGTGGCTGTAGTAGTCTTCACTTTTGACTTCAGTCCATCCTTAAAAACTTTCGTACTTCCAGAAAAACTGGTATATGTTCCTCACAATGTTGGTGCTCCGTCATATGATGTGTCTAGATTAAACGTCTCAATTCTGTATTAGTTCAAGGTTAAGCCCTACCAATCCTCATAAGTTCTGGCGGAACAGTGTAGATTTGCTTCATTTCTCCCAGTAATCTATTTTGTATGTTCTTCGTCAGTGAGTAAAGGGTAAGGAAAGACTTTAAAGAAGACCGAGGACCATATGGGTAGTGACATAAAAAGAAACCTAGAAAGTTGCTCTTGGCTTTTAGAACAAAATGGAGAAATGAAGAAAAAAGACAAAGGAACATTTCATTGAGTCAATAGGATATCACTTAGGAAGGAGACATTGCACTATTGGAAAGAGTTTAGATAGGGCATTAATAAAATGGAAGTAATTTTCAGATTTTCCCTCTTCAGTGTATCATTGAGGATTATTGGAAGCACCAGTTCCATTTTAGGCTTTTATCTGTTTTTTGTAAATTTTTGTGAAGATTGCTTATTCATGGTTTAAAAATTTAAGGATTCCCTGTATCTCACTTTTCTCTAGTTAAGCCCTTAAAATAAAATGTGATTCTTTAAACCTAAACAATAAAGTGGTTTGTTTTTTTTTTTTTCATAAGTTAAGGAATAAAGCAGTTAGATAAAGAGGTATCTGGGACTTAAAATTTTGCTGACAGGTATTTTATTTGGTAAAATAAAGTTACTTATAATTAGAGTAGCATTAACAATATGATGTTTATGAATAGCTTGCTGCTTGTAATTGTTAAATGATTGTTTTGGTGTTACTCCAAATAGTTGTTCTTTTGACTTGAAGATAAAACAATTCTGGCATTGAACTAAAGGAGTTCTGTGCTTTTCCTCATTAAGAATAGTGCTAATGGCACGCAGAGCATTTCCCTAAGGGATACTTGTGTGAGCTCAAACGTTTTGAGTATCCTCCTAATAATTGAACAACAACAAAAAGTTAGGTCTGTTTTCTACACATTTCTTATCGGAGTAGATTACAGATTGTCCCAAGGGATGGTTAAACAAATGAACGAATAATTAGTTGCTTGAAATAAGTCACTTAAAAAAATGTTGGGTTCTGTCATGCTTTTGTTTTGTGTTTTTCTCTTGTTGAAAAATTAACAGTTGGGGGAAAATGTTCTCCATCTCAAAGAAAAAAAATTTTTTTTTTTGCTTAGTTTATATCATTCTGATAATGATAAAAATTGTTATTTAATTTTGAGATGTTTTGGTGCACTAAGTTCAGACCCTAGCTAATATTTTAGTTCTCCTATTCAGGAATGTGAAGGATGGGTTAAGTGGATATTTTGGGCAATTTAGACATTTTTTTTAAGCTGTTATTCTTTATGACCTTTGCAATATCCCTAAGTTATAGATGTCATTCTTATTGATAAATAGGTGGGAAAATTGAGTTACACAGGAGTTAAGCAACTTGTTCAAAATAAGCTTGTAAGTGGTACCATTGGTTTCTTACCATATGGATTTAATTTATCTATTGACTTTAGAACCTCACTCCTAGTAAAGGCTTAATCTTGCTTTAAGTACCCTTCCCCCCAGTGTTAGGGTTTTCCTTACAAATCCAGCACACTTTATAGCTCTTATGTTGCTCTTTTTTGTCCATAGCACTTAAAACCTTCTGATGGACTATGAAGTTTCTTTGTATATTATAGTCTCTCTTTCCTGTATTAGAAAGTGGACTCTACAAGTCTCTACAGATTTTGTTGTTGTTCACTGATGTGAACAACAGGTTTTGATAAAAACAACAGGGTTTGTTTTTAAGATTTTATTTATTTATTTGACAGTGACAGAGATCACAGGTAGGCAGAGAGGCAGGCGGAGAGAGGAAGGGAAGCAGGCTCCCTGCTGAGCAGAGAGCTCGATGTGGGGCTCGATCCCAGGACCCCGGGATCATGACCCGAGCCGAAGGCAGAGGCTTTAACCCACTGCCCCCAAATAACAGGTTTTTATAAAAGCTTAACTCAATTTTTATAAAAGTTTTTTAATAAAAATCTTTTATGAAAATTTTTATATAAATTTTTTTCTAAAAAGTTATTTTTTATAAAAGTTTAATAACAGGTTTTGATAAAAGTTGACAGAACGAAGAACAAAACCATTTTAAAATGGCTTTTCTTTTTTTGTTCAACCAAATCCTTTATCTGATGATTTACTTTTGCAAATTTTTCCTTGACTTTTTTTGTTTCTTCCAAAAGAAAAACTGTTTCCAGTGGCTATTACCTACCCATGATAGTAGAAATAGGATCAGTATTAATATTCAGGAAATTCTAAGCTTTATCAGTACAGAGAAATTTGATACAGGTTCAGCCTGTTAGCAGAGTTCAGAAGTCTCACTGAGAAAATGAACTAGGATACAAAGAATTGTAAGCCTTTGGAATAGTAAGAAGCATTTAGTGATGAGAAAGATATAGTTGAAAATTGAATTTACCTGTTTATACATGAGATTTATTATACCAGAGATGTTAGTTAAGATAAGTTAAGAACTGAAATAGATGAATAAACCATGACGTTTTGGTGGTTTAACAAAGCAGAAATTGTTTCTTTCTCACTGTATAAAGTCCAGGCTTTGTGATGGTAGTTTGCATGTGCTCTGCCAGCTTAGTCATTCAGGGACCCAGGATCATGGGGCTCTGGTATTATCAATACATGGTTTCCAAGAAGAGTTAGGGCATCAAAATAAAGCCTGTGGTTTGTGGGAAAGAAGGGTGCAGGGTGATCCCTGAGGTTTTTTATGTGATCCTGAGGTTTTTAATCCTGCAAAAGATAGATCACATCTGCCCACATTTTTTTGGCGGGTCACATGGCCACATCTAACTTCAAGGGAGAATGAGAAATATGATCTCTTCCTATGCCAGGGTAGTGAAATGTATTTGGTGAATAGTCAGTTTTTTTTCCTGCCCAGTATGGCAATTTGATGTCCATTTGGTTTAGTGGAAAATCCATGATGATGGATTTTAAATTTTTTTCTGAATATATTTTAATTTTGTTTGAAAACATTCATTTACCTAATTTGAGAATAGTTTTATAACTGAAAGAACAGTTAGAGGATACCTAGTCCTTATACCTTATTTTCTAAATGAGCTTAGTGATGGTATTGGAATTGAAATCTGATTTATCTGCTCTGATACATTTTCTGCTAGACCACCTTTTCTCTGATAGCTAGTATTACTATAATAATCTACTTTAATAATACTACTATAATACTAATAATACTCTAATATAATAATACTAATAATAATCTACTATAATTGTTTTTTCCAAAGCCAAAGAGTATCTCAGATCCTATATCTGGTTAAAGATACTGGTACTTCCTTTAATTTTACCTGTACGTGTAAGTAAAATGGATACAGTTTAAATTTCATTTAAATGTGAGATGGTTCAATTATCATTTTCCTGACTATTTTAATCACAATTTAGGGGCGCCTGGGTGGCTCATTCAGTTAAGCGTCTGCCTTCAGCTCTGGTCACGATCCCAGGGATTGAGCTCCCCTGCTCTGCATGGAGCCTGCTTCTGCCGCTCCACCTGCCTGTGCTCTCTCTCACTGTCAAATGGGTGAATAAAATCTTCTAAAACAAAATCACAATTTAGTAAGTGTGTATATCGTAGTGCAGATCCCTGTGGTGAACAGTATGACCATGAGAAAATCTCTGTAAGTATTTTCTTGGTTACAGAAACTCCGTTTGTAAACATTCTTCTAGATAAATGTCTGGTTCCCACAACTTAGACTGTCCAAGTATGAGGTCTTTTAGCCTAGTTTCTCTTTTCACCTTCGAACATTCCTATTGCGTTTCTGAAATCCTGTTTAAGAAAGCTCCTTTTTTGAGCTGAGGTCAGTTGATAAGGATGGAGCTGAGTAGGGAGCATGGAAGAGGCAGCTAATAGTTTTGTGTGAATGCACCAAGTCAAAGAGCTTCCTATTCCATGACAAACTATTTTAATTTAATATGCCTTAGTAGGATAAACAGTAGTGTTCCATTAATATAATTTGCCATTACTTAGAATTATAGTGCGTGTTGGGCTAGGGTAACATTTCAAAAGAATGGCCTCTTTTAATACGAGTTAATACACTGCAAAGAAAACAGTAACAGAGAAACCACTGACTTCTTTAAAGAAGTTAGAAAATGTTGTCTAGCAAAAATTAATCACCTTCATTCTTTTTTTTTAAGATAAATGATGGAAGATGTATTATGAGCTTTATTTTTCCAAAGATAATGCCCTCATTCTTATTTTAGTTGTTCTCACCTCAGTTTAATTCAGCAGTTTCAGAGGTCCCTTGTCCCAATACTGATGCATTATTCCATATAAATCCTGCAGAGTAGGTAGATGTCTGTCCTTCACAAATACGAAATTGAAGTGCAGTAAAGTTAATAAATGACCTCCGTTTACATAGCTAATGAGACTGAGTTAGCTTGTGAGCCTCATTTCAGGTCTGTGCCTTTGTTTTATGCCATCCTTATATTTTATTTGGAGGAAGGCTAGAGGCAGGGAGGTGAGTAAGGAGGCTATAGTGGTCATTCTAGGTGTGCAATGAACAGAGCCCCCAGGCTGGTGTTAGCCATGGGGATGGAAAGGAAAGAGCATACTTTTAGTATGTGGTTTTTTAAATGTGCGAGAAGAAGGAAATAGTCTCAGGACCACTTTTAGGTTTCTGGTTGGGCTGGTTGGATGAGGGCGTTATTTAAGAGAAGAAAACTGGAATGTGGAATGGGTTTTTTTTTTTTTTTTTTTAATTTATTTGTGTGGAATGGGTTTTGATGATTACTTGGAAATTATGGGGCATCCAAGTAGTTGCCTAATAGGCAATTGGATATAGGGTCTAGAGAGCTGACGATATAATGCAGGACTGCTCTTCAGTTTCAGCCTCAGAGTCATCAGCTTATAAGCTGTTGTTGGGTTTACAGACATGAATAAAATTGTTCAAGGAGAGTATAGGGTGGCAAGAAAGTCAAAGACTGGGTCCTGTGGAATGTTAACGAAAAGGAATAGAGTGACAGAATTGCATCCCAGAAGAACCAGGAGAGGGTGAGATCCAGAACTTAGGTGAATTGACAAGCCTTAGAGGAGAGGACAGCCACCTCTTTGGAGATGGGTAGTTAAGGATGGGAATAGAAGTAAGCAGTGGAGGAAATTTTTGCTCACTATCTCTCTTTTTCTGTTGTGTGCTAAGAGAGAAGGGATGGGAGGTGGGGCAGTGGTTTGGAATTGATGGGAGACTGGAGATAAAAGGACTGTGAGGGGAATGGGAGTAGGACCTTAACCAGAGACATTTATTGTGATTGTTAATCATTTCTGAAAGTTTACCTGATCAGTAAATTTGATCTTTTCTATATAGCAATAGAAGTGAATGAGGTAAAAGTTCAATTTGTGGTTAGAGTTTTGCTAATTAGTTGCAGCAGATGACAGTGGGAGAAGTAGGACAAGATACTCAGTTCAATAGACTATGGCCATTTTGGTTGTTAAAAGAATACTTCTGTGTCTGTTGGTAAGTAGTATATTACTAACTGTGATGAGTCGCAAAGTCAATAAATAATACAAATTTCCGCATATCTGGCGTATCTCATAAGCCAAACACTATAGATCCAAGATACTATAGTAGTTTGTCAGGGCTGCCATCGTAAAGCACCACAGACTGGGCAGCTTAAACAGTAGGAATTTACTTTTCCACATTTCTGGAGCCTTGAAGTCCAATAGGTAGGATTGTTGTTGTTTTTCTGAGGCCTTTCTCTGGTTTAAAGGTGGCTCCTGTCTTTCTGTATCCTCACATGGTCTCTCCTCCACGCACGGGCATCCTTGGTGTTTGTCTCAGTGTGCTAATCTCCTTACAAGGACACCAGTCAAGTTGAATTAATCATCTGAGTTACTAGGGTTAGGGCTTCAACAGATAAATTTGGGGGATGTACATAGTTTAGCCCATGACATGCTTTCTGGTTTTGTGCAGTGCAACTGGGGGGCAAGCTGCAAAATTGTTACTCCAGGGTGGGGAGATGGGGGAGTTGCTCCAGAGGTGCAGCTGGGGGGACTTGTGCTGTGCAGCTGAGCTGTGGCCACTTTCTGTAAACCTCTGCAGAAATGCCCTAAGGGGACAACAGATAGCATTGGGGAAGTCTGCCAAGAAGCAGGGATGTAAACAGGTGTTTCATGCAAAGCATATTTCCTTAGGTTGCAGTAAGAGTCTTTGAGGTAGGTTCAGGGGAACTTTGCTTTAGCTGAGATATACCCCCTAATGGTGAGGGGAGCGGGTCTGCACTAGGGGAGGGGTCTGGGGGAAGGAATCTGCCCTGGGTCTTATCGAATGACTGAAGGACAGCACACCTCTCCTACCCAATAAGTGACTTCCAGACCTTTCTCTTTTTTTCCCTTCCATTCCCTTTATTTATATCTCAGTGGCTAGAGCGAGGATGATGAGAGAGGAACAGAGATTTGATGAGTAGTGGAGAGAGTAGAGGTAGAGGCAGGCCTGTGAATCCCCACATAGGCAGGATCCCCAGTCACTGAATGACTCATTGAAATGGAGAAAGTCATGGGAAGAGTTTGATGATGTTCCCAATATCAAATCTTGCCTCAGTGGCTTCATTTAGCTAGAGAAAGATTAAAAAGACCTTTCAACCAGCATCTAAAAATCGAGAAATGATTTGGTAAGTAACTTACACTTCTGTCTTACAGCACTTGGTAAGCAGTTTTATAATAAATAGTAGTAAGACAATAAAAGAGTCTATTTAGAATTTGGGTAATGTAGTAAGACAATAAAAGAGTCTATTTAGAATTTGAGATTAATATGGATTTATATAATAATTTATGTTCCTGTTAAAATATCTTGAACATCACTGCAAGGAACAAAGGAGTTGAAAATGCTGACAGGAGACGTTTAAGAGATTACTATAGTGATTAAGTGAGATAGGAAGAGACCATGATCCTTTGGTACTAGCAGAGTCATCTTGGAGGGATTTAGAAGATCCCCAGATTACTATTAACTTTTCAACTCATTCAGGTTTGCTATTTAAACAGATAAAATTTACTCAGTGAGGTGAGGTAGAAAGAGAGCGTCTGCTGTCAGACACACCTGGGTTTATGTGTTTGCTCTGATACTCCTTAGATTTGTAACCTTGGAGCACAGTACACAACCTGTCTGAATTTCAGCTTCCTCACCTGTTATGTGGGGACAGGAATAGCTGTCTCATGGGTTGTATTGAAAACTAAATGAGGTATGTTTAGGAAAGCATTTCCTATTTTGTTTGGCATATAACTGTTAACAAATGTTTATTCTCTTCCCTTCTGGAATTTAGCAGAATTAATCTGTAACAGTATGCTAAATTTTAAAGATTTTATTTATTTATTTGACAGACAAGAGATCATAAGCAGGCAGAGAGGCAGGCAGAGAGAGAGGAAGGGAAGCAGGTTCCCTGCTGAGCAGAGAGCCCGATGCGGGGGGCTCGATCCTAGGACCCTGAGATCATGACCTGAGCCGAAGGCAGAGGCTTTAACCCATTGAGCCACCCAGGCGCCTCACAGTATGCTAAATTTTAAAATTCATTTTCATTTTGGGTTAAGATCTCAGTCATAATTTTTCAGCGTATACTCTTCAGTTTTAAAGTAAAAGCCATGTGCAAATGGACGATATCCAAATTAGACAAAATCTGAATTAGTGAAATTGTGCTTAAGTTTTACTGTTGGTAGTATAATTGCATGTATTTTACAAAGCCAAGGCTTACGGATGTATTTTCAGTGTATAATTTATGTATTTGCAGGTAGATTTATTTTAGCAGAGTGGCATGTGACTCAAACCTGGATCTGACTTTAACATTTCAGTGATATAATAGAGCTAACTTCTGAAAAAATTCAAAGTGGTATTCTTAAAAATAGTTATAAATGCAGTTTTAAAAATTGACATACGATTTATACATCGTAAAATTAACCCACTTAAGTTGTATAATGCAGTGGTTTTTACTGTAATCACAGTTGTACAGCTGTTACCATTGTCTAATTCCAGAGTGTTTTCAGCATCCCAAAGGGACACCCCTTACCCATTCACCGTCACTCCCCATCTTCCTTCTCCCACGCCAGTACACCCAAGCCTAGACAACCACTAATTTACTTTTTGTCTCCATGGATTTGCCTCTTCTGAATATTTCATATAAATAGAAGCATATGGTATGTGGCCTTTTGTGTCTGGCTTTTGTCACTTACCGTAATGTTTTCAAGGCTCTCATATATGTTGTAGCATGTATCAGAACTTTGTTCTTGGGATGCCTGGGTGGCTCAGTTAAGCATCTGCCTTTGGCTCAGGTCATGATCTCAGGGTCCAGGGATCAAGTCCCGAATCCGGCTGCCTGCTCAGCAGGGAGCCTGCTTCTCCCTCTGCCTGCCACTGCCCCTGTTAGTGTGCATGCGCGCACGCTCTCTCTCTCTCTCTCTCTCTGACAAATAAATAAATAAATAAATAGAGCTATCTTTAAAAAAGAACAAAAACAAAAAAACCCACTTTATTCTTTTTTAAGGCTAAATAATATTCCATTGCGTATATACCACATTTTGTTTATCCATTCATCAGCTGATGGACATTTGGGTTGTTTCTACTCTTGGGTTATTGTGAACAGTACTGCATTTGTCTACAAGTCTTTGTGTGAGCCTCTACTTTCAGTATCTTGGAGATATACCAAGGAGTGGGATTGCTGGGTCATATGGCAAGCAATTTTTTAAAACGCTGAAATCCTGGGAAAAGTAGTTGAGTAAAAAATTTGAATTTAGAATGAAACCTCTGTCTTGTCTGTTTACCTTTATATACAGTTTTTGATAGAGATTTGGACTGGATGTATATTGCTTAAGTATTATAAGAATAAGTAAAAATAATCAGAAGTTTTTAATTGGGTTTCCTTGTATATGTTCTAATAGGGGAACAAGGAGAAAAATAACAAATTACATAAAAGCAACCTACAGACTTCTCTCTTACTGGCAGCTGATTCTGTAAATAATTCTAATTGGATTTCATCCAAGGTAAAAGCAGAAGGGGAAGACATTGTTTGATGGAATATGGCAGTAGGTTGAAATTTTTCACCTTGGGGATTATTCACTGAAAATAGCGGATGTCCTTTTCATCAAGTTGAAACATAACTTGTTTAAACATCCTTTTACCTAGATGTGACCAAAACTGCTTTTCAGTGTTTGGGGCCAGATGTCCTTGAACTTTCTGTGTGTTATATCATGAAACCTACTTACCATGGAGCAGAAATGGCCACCTCATCTCTGAAGTAACTTTAATCAAACACGTGCTAAGGACAACTTAAATAATGACTTTAGATGTCCTTGAAAATGGAATGTTTGACAGCCATCCATATTTATGTACATTGACACCACAGATGAATTTTGAAGGCTGTTGTTCTATACCCTCCTTTTTTTTCCCATAAAAAATAAATCAGATAACTTTAAGACCTCTGATTCTGAACTTCATCAGTTTGAACTTCAGTCGTGTAAGAATATTTCTTTCCATTAATGACTTAAATCCAAAGTACTATAAATTAAGTATAATTAGATTATTCTGAACATTTGAACACAGATTTTAAAATATTTTTGTCATAGCACTTACAGTTTCATCAAACTAGTGAGGAAGAACCAGGGAGAAATTATTTTAAAGGATTATCTAAACATTTGAGTCTCTTCTCAAGGTACCTTTGGGAGTGGGGAAAGGGGAAGGTTGTAAAGGTGTCATTCTTTCCTTTAAAACTCTGGTGCAAAAATAGGTGTTCATAACTCAGAGCTGGCTGAAACATTTAGCTGAAATATAAGTTTTATATAAATGGTATGAAGAAATGAGTGCTTCCTTGACTGGGCATATCAGAACATTTAAACCTTTTTTTTTTTTTTAATAGGTAAAAAGGATTTGAGAGAAGGAAGCCTAGGTGCAGAATAGCATGGAGTCATGAAAGTGTGTGGTATGAGAGACTAGAGAGTAAAATTCAACAGAGCATGGAGAATATTTGAACTGGGGATTTAGTGGGAGAAAAAGTAAAAAGTGATTAGGTTTTATATGGAGTTGAATGTAAAGAAGCAGTTAAGGTGGTGGGAAGGATATGAACTTTTGAATTAGATACTTTTTTTACTTTGTGACATGGGTGAATTTCTTAACTTTTTAACTTTGTGAGCCTCAGTTTATCTCTAAAGGAAGGATAATAGTACAGTCACATGAGGTTATAATGTACATGAAAAAGATGGATGTAAATACCAGATATGTTAGCTTACATATAACTGACACTCGGAACTTAGTACGCTACTACTCATACTTGATTTATATTTTTAAAAAGTCTTGTTGGAGGCTTCTGGTATATACCCCAAAACAATTAAAAGCAGGGACTTTGGCAGATATTTGTACACTCATGTTCATGGCAGCATTATTTGCCATACCCAAAGGGTGGAAGTGACCTAAGTGTCCTTTGATGGATGAATGGGTAAACAAAATGTCCCATGGCCGTACAGTGGAATGCTATACAGCCTTAAAAAGGAAGAAAATGCTGACACAATCTACAACATGGATGAACCCTGAGGGCATTATGCTAACTGAAGTAAGCCGGTCACAAAAGGATAAATACTTGATTTCCCTTCTGTGAGGTACTTACAGCAGGCCAATCCAGAGATAGGAAATAGAATGATGGTTGTTAGGGGCTTGAGGGAAAGGGGATTGAGAGGTTGTTTAACAGGTATAGAGTTCATGGGTGCCTGAGTGTCTCAGTGGGTTAAGCCTCTGCCTTCAGCTGAGGTCATGATCACAGGGTCCTGGGATCGAGCCCTGCATTGGGCTCTCTGCTCAGCGGGGAGCCTGCTTCCCCCTCTCGCTCTGCCTGCCTCTCTGCCTACTTGTCATCTCTCTCTCTCTCTCTCTCTCTGTCAAGTAAATTTAAAAAAATCTTTAAAAACAGGTATAGCGTTTCAGTTTTGTAAGAAAACAGTTCTGGAAATGGTGGTGATGGTTGTACAGCAGTATGAATGACTGCCATGGAACTATGCACTTAAAAATACCCACTTAAAATGGGAAGTTTTATGTTTTTACCCTATTGGGTGAGTTTAATACTATTTCATATGCATTTATGTGTAAGAATGCAAACATTTTAGCAACAGCATACTGCTAATTTCTATGTCATTCAGCATTGCTTTGTTCCAGAAGCAAATGACGGTTCTATTTAATTGCCATATCATTTAGTTTTACTAAATGGGTTTTGTGTGTGTGTGTGTGTTTTGACATTTTAGTAGGAAGAATAGTTCCTACCATTCTGAATTTGAAAATTACCATAGAGATCATTGTGTCTAGTACTTCTGTTTTACAACTGAAGGGCAGGCATGGAGGTTGGTTGTACTTAGTTGATTTTGCTAACTACAAATCATTTTACGAATGTATTCACTGGAACCATTTTCCATGCCTTCGATTGGCTCAACTGGATAAAACAATTGGACATCTAATGAATTCAGCCAAATATTTTTTTCCATTCACAGAGGAGTGTTGTTTAACCATATAGTCTCCTGTAGATAGAATCTTGATTAAATAAAGTTCATTAAGAATCAGGAATAATTTTTATAATACTGGTTTGCTGTATTCACTGTTTGTCCTCCTCTCCCTCCATAGCTGAACTCTGGAACTTAAAATATTTCTCTCTGATTATGCAAGGCATTTCAGCTGTATGGTCCCTGCTCTGAATTTAGCTCCATTTCTACCCTTGCCTGTCCCAATAGTCCTTAAAGGAATCTTAAACAAAGGGACATCTACTCTGGGATGCTAGGTCCTGGAATTTCAGTCTTGAACAGGTTCAAGTTCTTAGGCAGGATTTGCCCTTGCCAGTGTTTATAAGCAAAATAGTGTAATACAGCAATATTTGTTCCCACTAGAATGATTAAAGCCACTTTGCTTAGAGAGTTTAGGGGGTTAGAATCCTTTTGATGTTGTTTTAAGTACCAAGTTTTCCCCATTTTCCATTGGTGGTTTTTTGTTAATTTATACTTACTATATATACTACATGTAGTATATATATGACCAAAGTTTTGTACTCTATACACATTTATGTTATATGCATTCAGCTGAAGCATTCTGCCTTACCAAGTATGCCATTCTACCATTTCACAGTAGAGAGTCTCCAGAGAAGCAGGAGAGAAAGCGAGTAAGGAATCGATTTATATATTTTAAAGAATTGGCTTTTGTGATTGTGGGGGCCAGCAAATATGAAATTTCCAGAAAAGACTGGCAGACTGGAATGTCAGTAATGAATTGATGTTGCAGTCTCGAATCTGAATTCCGCAGTCTGGAAATACAGGTGAGGTTCCTCTGTTGCAGTTTTGGGGCAGAATTGCTGCTTCTTTGGAAAAACTTAATCTTTGTTCTTAAGGCCTTCAGCTGACTGGATGAACAGCCTCTCCTCACCCCCATTATGGAGGGTGATCTGCTTTACTCAGTCTTACTGATTTAAATATTAATCACATCTAAAAATTTCACAGCCACATCTGGACTGATGTTTGACCCAGCAAGTGATCACCATAGTGAGCCAAACTGACATATAAGATTAACCATTATGTACAGTATTGTCATAGGAGAATAGAGAGGAGGCTGGTTCAGTTTAAGTGATAACCCCACTTCTGATATCTTCTATCTTGAATTGCACATAGGAATTCATATCTTTTTTTTTTTTTAAAGATTTTATTTATTTGAGAGAGAGACAGTGAGAGAAAGCATGAGAGGGGAGAAGGTCAGAGGGAGAAACAGACTTCCCATGGAGCAGGGAGCCCGATGCGGGACTCGATCCCAGGACCCTGGGATCATGACCTGAGCTGAAGGCAGTTGCTTAACCAACTGAGCCACCCAGGCGCCCAGGAATTCATATCTTGACCATCAAACCAGCTCGAGGTTTATAGGTGTATAGATATGATTATCCTCCATCTTCAAGTTTACATTGACTTTGACCCATTAATCCAAGACAATGATTGCTTAGCGATGTCATTGAAAGCCTTAGTTTAAAGGTTCAGGAAAATTTATGTTGCCACCTTCAACTGATGTATGTTATAGTCACAGTTCTTACACTCTTTCTCATTCCTATCAGTAAACGTGTGTAGAATAAGAGCCTTGGCGCTTGTGTTTGATTCTAACATTGAAAGTACTGCTGTTTTTGCTTAACATGACCCTGAAATGTAAGCCAACTCTAGGAATTTGGGGACAGGTATACCTAGAAATATTGAAAATTCTAATTGAAGTAGTGATTTATACTAACTGTAGGGAAATTCCTATTACAGAATACATGTAAGTCTTGTGCATTTGTTGAATTTTTTAAGGCTTTTAAGAACAATTCTGACATTTTTTACAAGTATGGGTTTGTGTACCCATCTTTGAAATTTAACCTTTTACGAGTTATAACTTGCTTATGGCATGAGTTGAGGCTGATATAGATTGGGGAGGGGGTGAAATTAAGCAGCGTCTTATTGAGCTGTGTTAATGATTTTGCTCTGTATTCTCAGAGCCATGGAAAGCTATTTGGGCTTTAAGCAGAGAAGTGATGTGGTGACTGTTCTTTATTAAAAAGACAAACATTGGGATGCCTGGGTGGCTCAGTTGGTTAAGCAGCTGCCTTTGGCTCAGGTCATGATCCCAGGGTCCTGGGATCGAGCCCCACATCGGGCTCTCTGCTCAGCAGGGAGCCTGCTTCCCTCTCTCTCTGCCTGCCTCTCTGCCTACTTGTGATCTCTGTCTCCCTCTACCAAATAAATAAATAAAAGCTTTTAAAAAAATTCAAAAAAAAATGGATGCAGGGAACGCCTCAGAATTGGCAAAAAAGTAAAGAGGGGGACTGCATTTGGAAGGAAGATTATGATTTTGAAGTCCCTCTGATGAGATTTTCAAGTATATTTTGGATATATGGGACTCTAAGCCAGAGATGTAAAGTTGAGGGATGGCAGGAGTAATTGAAGCCAGGTGTAGGTGAATTTGAGAGAGCCTGGGACTAATAGAGGCAGAGAGTAAGAGGATCTGGCCAGAGAGGTAGAAACAATAGAAATTGGTTGATGATGCTATCAGAGGGACCAAATAGAAACTTGTTTAAAGAATTCCTCCTGGGGTGCGGTGTGGTTCAGTTGGTTAAGTGTCTGCCTTTGGCTCAGGTCATGATCCCTGGGTGCTGGGATCAGTTTCTCTGTGGGGCTCCCTGCTCAGTGCAGAGTCTGTTTTGCCCCTCTCCTCTTGCCTCCTGCTCATCCATGCTTGCTTTCTGTCTCTCAAATAAATAAATACAATCTTAAAAAAAAAAAAACAACACCACAAAGAATTCCTCCTTTAAAGTGGTCAAAATGCTGACTGCTGCTAAGATTGAGACTAAGAAAATGTCCCTTAAGAGATAGCTAGTGTGTAGAGATGGGCTTAGGGTAGGATGAGGTAGGCTGAGAAGTGTGAGGTGAGGTTATTGAGGAATGTTGTAGCCAGCTACGTCAAGAAATTTAGCTCTGAAGGGGAGAAGAGAGATGGGGCAGTAGTTGGGAGGAAAGAAGTCCAATCGGTAGGAGAGATCTGAGCATGTTTGAATACTGACCATTAGCATCCAATAGAAAACACAAGGTGGAACATTGAAGGAAGAATCTGTTTTAAGCTTCCTGCTGGGGTTGCATCTTTATCCTGATCGTAGAGACAGCGACTGGCCTCAGAAGATAGAATACCTCCTCTGTAGTGATGGGGGTCTAGGAGAAATAATATCATTATTTATTTTCCTAATTCCCTATTATATTCACCAGGGTCCAAACAGGAAACAAGCTGCTTAGTAGTTTGAATAGAGCAAGTTTAATATAAAGAATGAACTGTGCAGGGGATTACCTGATAAGAGCAAAAGTCTATTCTAAAAAGTATAGGAATCTCAGGGGGCAGCCACCACCCCAGAGTTAAGGCAGGGCATTCAAGAAAGAAGCAAATGTAGAAGGGTATACCTCTCACCCCCACCCTCCCTCACCCCTTGAAGGCATGGCCCATTGGATGGCAGAGAAGTCTGCTGAGGTGTTGAGCTGATTTCCAGAATTTCCAGAATTCTCAAACTCCTTGCCCAAAGTGGTGGCTCTTTGGGAAGCTACTCTCAAGGATATGCCATGTGCTACTGGCCTCCTCAAGCAGCTGGTTGCCTCATATGGAGAAGGCTGCTAGGAGGGACACATGAGAACCGGAAGAGAGCTTTCTCGTCCTTTGCTTTCCTTCCAGTGTTTGCTGCCAGCAAAGTTCAGTACTGTGCCAGGTGACATGTTTTAGGGTCCACTTCCGTTATCTGAAATAGTGGAGCTGAGAGACAGTAAATGGACAAGTGACATCAATGATTGATCTTTTAAGCTTTTTTGCTGTAATGATAATGATGAATATCCTTGTATGTAAATCTTTGTGCACATATTTTCTGTTTAGCTCACTCATAAGAGCTGACCATAGTAGAGCTTATTCAGAGATGCAACGAGTGGTCCTTAGGTTTTGTTCTTCCCTTTTGTGTGCGCGAAGTTATTTCTGGAAGGAAATGAGAAGTACAGATTGTCTTTGGGAAAGAGAATTGGGCGGTCACCTATTCTGAAAACGAAAATTTTACACAAATATTTTTTTTGTAAATGTAAAAGATGTTATCTGTTCTGTTAAACTTAACTTTATTGTTTCATTTCTCAGCGTGTTATGGTTTATGAAACAGTGTCCTATTCCATGTCCTGTTCTATCAGCTGAAGGCACCAGTCTCTGACCTTGCTTTAACATCACTTGGGGCTCAAAATGAATCAGGATATTTTCATTTAGTAGTTTCCTCTTACTGCTATCAGAACCAGGTCATCCACTTCCCTTTGTTTCTTTGACTCTTATGTGGCATTTGATGTGATGATACCCAGTGGGGTAAGTCTTAATAATGTTGCTGCCAAGCCTGACTTTTAGTGTCGGCGCTGGGAGGACTCTTCGCAAGAAGTGTTAGAGAGACAGCTTGAGGGTGATGATTCTACTCAGTTCTGAGTTTTCTTTCTGTAGTAAGAATTAATTCTCTTTTTGTTTTTACAACAGGCCTTTTTTTTTTTTTAAGATTTTATTTATTTATCTGATAGATAGCAAGAGAGGGAACATAAGCAGGACTGGAAGAGGGAGATGCAGGCTTCCCACAGAGCAGGGAGCCCGATGTGGGGCTCAATCCCAGGACCCTGGGATCATGACTCCATCCGAAGGCAGATGCTTAACGACTGAGCCACCCAGGCGCCCCTACAACAAAGCTTTTACAAAGACTACTAAGACAGTTTCTTAACAATAATGACAGTCATTTTAAGAAATACTTTTTCCCTATAAATATCACTTTATAGATTATGCTTTAATAAAATAACATTGAAAATTGTGGCTAGAGAATTTAGTTATTTTTTTATTTTTATTTTTTAAAGATTTTTATTTATTTATTTATTTGACAGAGAGAGATCACAAGTAGGCAGAGAGGCAGGCAGAGAGAGGGGAAGGGAAGCAGGTTCCCCGCTGAGCAGAGAGCCTGATGTGGGGCTTGATCCCAGGACTCTGGGATCATGACCTGAGCCGAAGGCAGAGGTTTTAACCCACTGAGCCACCCAGGCACCCCGAGAATTTAGTTATTTAAAAACACTAGAAAAAGGTTTTATAATATTGTGTTTTGTTTTTTTTTTTTACCTTTACCAAAATTTTATTTTATTTCAGTGTTAATTTTGTAGAACTTAGATCTGGTACAAAATTGTATTGCTCATTAGGTTTTTTGTTTGTTTTTTTAAACTTAAATTACTAAAGCAGAAAAGAGTTATCTGTTCTTCAATCCATTTTGGAGTAGGAGGAAAAAAACAGTATTTTGACACTTCTGTATTTTTTGCCTATTAAAATTTCAAGAAAGATCCAAATTATGTTTGATTTTATGCCTCATTTGATTAAAACATTATCTGTTTTGCTGCTTCAAGGAGCAAAAAATAATCCAGTGTATAGTTTCTGTTACAGCTCCAAGAATTTTTATAATAGCATTTTCTTAAATTCTTTAAACAGTTTTTTTTCTAAGTATCTTTAACATTTTTCCATAGGAAGGAGTGTAGATTTTTAAGACTATAAAGACCTGTGAAGTAGAAAGAGCTTGAGTACATTTATATTTGAGTGGTCTGTGAAGTTCAGTGTCAGAAATGTTTGGTGTGTTCAGTACTAACACCTACCATCTATTTCAAGTAATTCTTTGTAGTCTAAGTATTGAATCCAGCGTTACCATTAGAGTCCGCATCCTTCAAGCCTTTTTTTCTTTTTTTAAAGATTTTAATTATTTGAGAGAGAGAGAGGGAGCAAGTGGGAGGGAGAAGAAGAGAGAATCTGAAGCATATTTCACACTGAGTGCAGAGCTTGATGCAGGACTTGATCTCACAACTGTGAGATCATGACCTGAGTCTAAACCAAGAGTTTAGACACTTAACTCTTAACTGACTTTAAGACACTTAACTGACTGAGACACCCAGGTGCCCTCCATTAAACTCTTGTTGAACTAGGTGATGAGCAATTTGAAGTTCTTTATTGATGACAGTCTGACTAATTCAGTGGTTGTTTCTTAGTAATTTTCTTGGTTGGTATTTCAGGACTGCAGGAATATGTGGAGGCTGTCTCTTTTCAACACTTCATCAAAACACGATCACTTATCAGTATGGATGAAATTAATAAACAGTTGATATTTACAACAGAAGAATATGGAAAAGAAAATAAGACCGTAAGAATTTAAAATCATTTCACATTTATTACATAATTTATATAACAGTGTAGTGATGTTAGGAGATTTGCTGGCTTGCAATGCTAAGAATATTGAGATAGCAG
The DNA here is from genome assembly GCA_004024625.1 of Mellivora capensis. Lineage (NCBI taxonomy): Eukaryota > Metazoa > Chordata > Mammalia > Carnivora > Mustelidae > Mellivora > Mellivora capensis. The sequence continues at coordinate 65,922 of PISX010002710.1, forward strand.
TGTTCCTTCTAAAGTGTGGTTTCAGAGATAACCAATTAAGGAAATGGCCTTTTGAAAATTTTTGCTTGTGGATGGAACAAGAGCCACTGTGGCTGTGTTGGGGGAGAATAATACTGTTTATCTAAAGCACTGCCAAGTGATGACTGTTAAGTGCACTTTTGATTTTACTGTTGTGTTGTAAAATAATTTGTAAGCACTATCTCATTTAATTTTGTTATTAACTGAATGAGGTAAGAATTATCACCCTCATTTTACAAAGTAGGAAACAGGCTTTAGAGAGTTGATATAACTTATCAAAAGCCACACAGCTAATTAAGTATGACAGAGCTAAACTTGGAAACCAGGTGTTTTGAAATCTAAGCCAGTGCCCTTGCCCACTCTGCCAGTTATTTCTCAAAATGTGCTACAGAAACCCCTGTACCAAGTATCTGCCTCAAAGGAGTGTTTTATACGATTTGATTTCAAGGTTTTCAATTAGGCCGTGTTCAGTACATGACACATAAGTGCTCACTAGTGGTCATTATAAAAGTTAATATAAAATTGTTACTGTATAGGAGAGCTGTTAATCACTTACTAAATTCATAAAGCTTGTATCTGAAAATTATGTAGCTATTCCGAATTAAGAAAAGAGACATTTTTGCAGGTTGACTTTTAAGTAAATACTATTTTTCCCCTGGGTTTCAGTATGTCATATGCAGGCAACGAAAGGGGAGATTTGATACTTCCTGAGATACCAGTTCACTTAAGGATACAATTAGACAGTTTTTCCTATCTTAGTTTTTCATAATTTCTTACTACTTTTGTAAACATTACTCAGCCAGGATGGTCAGGCAGAAGTTGGAGGAAGCTGTAGAAATAATGTTTTCTTGAATATTAACTAAAATTTTAACATTGAAAGGTCAGACTTAATTTGGCATGACAAATATAACTTTAAGGAAGCCATATATATTCTCAGTTTTTAAAATTATATAAGGTTTATTAAGGAGGACATTCTTTTTTTTTTAATTTTTAAAGATTTTATTTATTTATTTGACAGACAGAGATTACAACTAGGCAGAGAGGCAGGCAGACAGAGAGGAAGGAAAGCAGGCTCTTTGCTGAGCAGAGAGCCCAATGCAGGGCTCGATCCCAGGACACTGGGATCATGACCTGAGCCGAAGGCAGAGGCTTTAACCCACTGAGCCACCCAGGTGCCCCAGGAGGACATTAATTTTTGAGAAGTAAAATTCCTTTAGATTTTTTATTTAGTGAAGATGAATTATGGAAAGAATAAAGTAAGCCTCTTTGATCCTGTTTCTTAAATATATGAGAGAAGTTACCACACCCTCAAGTTCTTTCTAATTCAGAATGGAAATAATCAGGGCAAAAATGTGAAGAAAAACAGAGTAATGCATTGTTTTCAGGATTTAGGTAGTAAATTATTCTATGATTATGGTATCATAATAATTCATATGTACTTTTCACATTAAGACCACATTCATAAATAATTTTTCCTTGTAGTACTCAAGATTCTTGGTGTTGAAAATTCTGGGCTTTTGATAGGGGAGGGCATTTTGTTCTGACTTGCCTACTGAGAATATTGTCAAAACCATTCAAATTTTTTAAAATGTTTTACCAGGAAAAATTTCAAACATACAGTAAAGTAGAGAGAATAGTAGCATATGGACACCCATGTACCTACTACCTGGACTCAGTAATTGTTACTATTTTATCATATTTGCTCTATCGAGATGCTTTTCACTAAACTACTTTAAATTATGGATGCCATGATATTTCACCCCCACATACTTCAGACACATCTTGAAAAATTGCATTTCGAGAAATTTTCTTTTCTCTAGTTTCTAATATACATTATCAGTAAGGCAGAATTTATTTCCTTTGTATTTAGTTGAAATTTGTTAAATTTTTAACATGCTTCTCTAAAATCAACTTCTTAGTCATAACCAGGGAACTCTTTCCATCTAATGATAGAAACAAATAACATTAATATGTGCTTAAGCCAAGGTTATTTTTATAAACAACCTATAAAATGCAGTCCTCCCCTCCCATAATCTACCCTTTCTCAAAAGATGCCAGTTCTCCTGACAGTTAATAGAAACAAAACATAACAGGTAGTTTTATGTCATGATGATGTTTCAAAGGCATCAGAAAAATTAGGAAATTATGACTTTGGGTACTTATCTGGTTATGTCGTTAACTAGCTCTATGATGTATTGCATTTCTTGGACCTCACTTTTTATATCTGAGTTGAAAGGATTGGCCCAGACGGTCTCTGAAGAGTCCAGTGATACCGAGTGATGTTAATAAAAACATAACTTTGACTCTTGTCATTTCCTTGCTTAATTCTCAGTGACTGTTACTCACAGGTAAAATTCACATTCCTTAATGTGACTTTCTTTCTGTAGTCATCCTGTACTACTACTCACTTTAAACTTTACCCAAGGAAATCCCTCATGAGTTCCTCCAATATGTAACACAGTCCTCACCTGCACATCTTTGCAGTTCTCTCTGCCTCAGATGTCCTCCAATATGACTGCAGCCTCACTCAGCGATGTCTCATACAGACTTTTAATAATAATGTAGGCCTCCCCTCTTCCAGAAAGGTTCCAATAGAGAGAGGGAAAAGTGGACGTGGAGAGAGGAGATGGATGTGATGGTGGCGGTGATAGCAGCTCACATTTATTGAGTATTTACTTTGTGTTGGGCATTATGCCAAGAGCTTGGTAAATGTTATCTCATCCTTAAAATAAACCTCTGAGGTAGGTACTGTTATCCCATTTTACAGATGAGGAAACTGGGGTTTAGAGAGATGAAATAACTTGCCCAAGGGCATACACCTTATGAAGCAAGGTCCTGGAAGAGGTGGGAGGAGATGGGTCAAGGTCATTTGGAAGAGTTAACCTCAAACAAGAGGAGGGACAACTCATCATCTGAGACTGGAGGATAGAAGGTAAAGATGGATGGGGACATAAATGAGCTTTTTATTTTGTTTTGTTTTGTAGGATAAGGTCATTGAGAGAGCTCATGCCAGGTGATCTGGCAAATGGGCAGGTCAGTGAAAGTAGATAAGATTGTCTACTGGCAGTGGAGAGGTTTGGGATTGTGTAGGGGGCTGAGGAGAGTGGTGAAGGTTTGGAATAGTGTTGGAAGAGACCGGAGAGAGAACTTATAGAAGTAAGTAAAAAGGATTGGTGAGTATTTGTAGCAGTACCAACTCTGTATAGTTGGGATTACTTTTTTTTTTAGTCCAGTGGTACTCAGCCACTTGAATAAAGCACTAGCATGAGTAGATTTTAATACCGATTCAGGGTTGTGTCTCTGTTGGGCAGGTGGAGAGAAAAACAACAAAGGAGTCTAAAGGAACTGAGGAGGAGATAGTGAAAGCGATAAATCACGATGGTCAGTGCTACGTGGGGATAGAAGAGGCCAGAAAGGGACTAAGCGACTTAGGATAACATGAGTGGATCACAAACCTGGAGGGCTTTATGTTTGTCATTTAAATAAGTAAGTGACTGTCATGCCATGAAGTCATCAGGCTTCGTTTAAGAATGTTTTCATTTTACTTCATATGTCAAGTGAAGTTGGGAATAGTTGATTTTAAAATGATACAGTATTGGATCACAAAATTATCTGAAGTCACTTACTTCAACTTTCTACCCAGGGCATGCATTCTTGTAACATCCCAAATGGTCATTAAACAAAAAAGACCTTTTTACTTAGAGATTAGTATGACTCATCTGCTCTTGATTTTGTACCTTATAATAAATGTGATACCTGCATATTCACACTTTTTCACATTGTATTTTCTTTGTGTGTGTGTGTGTTTTCTTTAACAGCCCTCCTCTGATGCACAGGATAAGCAGTTTGGTACTTGGAGACTGAAAATCACACCTGTTGATTACCTGCTGGGAGTGGCTGATTTAACTGGAGAGTTGATGCGGATGTGTATTAACAGTGTGGGGAATGGGGACATTGACACCCCCTTTGAAGTGAGCCAGTTTTTACGTCAGGTTTATGATGGGTTCTCATTCATTGGCAACACTGGACCTTATGAGGTTTCTAAAAAGTTGTATACCCTGAAACAAAGTCTGGCCAAAGTAGAGAATGCTTGTTATGCCTTGAAAGTCAGAGGTTCAGAAATTCCAAAACACATGCTGGCAGATGTCTTTTCAGTTAAAACAGAAATGATTGATCAAGAAGAGGGCATTTCTTAGGATACCTTAATTGGTTGTTATTCTCTTGAGAGACCAGTTTGTAAGACTGTTATTTAGTATTTCGTTTGACTTTATTGTGGCTTTTACATAGAAATGTTTTCAGTTGTACTTGTTTTAAATTGTAAACAACCTGTACATAAATTATCGAGACGAATCATTTCTTTATCTTACTCATGAAAATTTGCATACAAATGTTCGCATATATGCCTATTTGAATTTTTGCTGGCTAAATTTCATCATTTATCTTTGTAATGTGAACATGCTTCAGAGTGCACTTTCTGCCATACCTGTTTTAATTTATAGCGTGTGAAGTTTGGAGTGATAATATTTAGTGGAAGCCATTTATAATTTAAGTGAAGATTTTGTTATATATAGAAAAGATTTCTTAGTTACACGTTTGGACTTGAGCTTCCTGTTTAAATTTCTTGGTAATATTTTGTCAAGCCTCCACTATAGGGTTATTCTATAGGACAAGAATGAAAAATTATTAAGTTATCAGTAGACTTAATTTTATCAGGTATAGTACTAAGAATTCATATTATGTTCTGGCCAGTTTTTAGGCCATCTTGAATCCATTTGAAAGCCTTCCAGAAAAGTGACAAGACACCCAGTTTTTAGTTTTTACATCTAGTTTTTATCCTTTATCACAGAAAATCTGATAGTGAATTGGAGCTAATGCTTTAATATCTTCACTGGTGTTTGAGTTCAATTATATAATTGTACATACATCTGAAAATCTTTCAATAATGATTATTTAGCAATTCTTTCATTGTCATATTACATTAGGCATGTTTCTTATAGATGCATCTATAAGAAATTACATTTAAATAATTATAATGAAGTTTGAAATTTTTGAAATACTGAGTTAATTCAAACCTTTATAGTTGTCCAGTTGTGTTACTTGATAGTATAAAAAGTTGCCAAAGAAAATTTATCATGTACAATTCAGCAATAAGACAATTGTCAACGCAGTTGGGAATAACAGTGGTAGTCTCTAGTAATATTTAGAATTGGAATTTGCCTTCTGGAATTATAGTTTATTCCCTGTGATGTGAAACTGATTTGAGCATGACACTACTGGCTGACAACCAGATGTTTCCATTCCGTTTTGTGAGTTTTGAGAATCTAGATACTGGATTTTATTTGTGGAAAGACTAGCTGCTCTGTTTGCAAGGGCTGATTCTTTGAAAGTGAAAATTTCCCCAAAACAAATATATATATGTGTCATATATATATCATGTAAAGGAAAATGAGACGTAAACATGCCTAATAAATTAGGTTGGTTGGTTTGCTTTGGTGGTAATAAGTTTTTTGGTTTTCCTACATGAGGACATTGCTAAAATATAGTTTCATTACATACTTTTGTTTCTTTTGCCACTTAAAGTTAAATTTATAATGTTAAAAGTAAAATAATAAATGGATTGATGAATGTCTTACAGATGTTTAAAACTGAAGTCTTTAAATAAAATATTAAAAGATAAAAGTTGAGCTTATTTTTTTTTTTTGATATTGACAAATACTTAATCAAATTGTTGTAGAATTTTTGGCCTAAATAGGAAACCTAATGTAGACTAGCTTAATGTGGAGATTTATTATTTCTTAAAATAAATCCAGAGATAGAGTTTCAGGAAGGACATCTCTTCAATCATTGACCCAAACTGGGTAACATTCTCATTTTTCTAAACCAGTTAGTGGAAAGAAGGAGTTCACTTTGATAGGCCAGCATACCTTTTTTCTCTGAGAGGAGGAGAGACACAAGAAACTGAATAAGGGCATTGTCATCATAGGAGGAGGGGCAGATGGCCTTTAGGTAGGCAGTCAGCAGTATTTACCACAGGTGGATTGGTGCCATTGCTGTTGATTGCCACTTGCATCTTATACTAATATAGTGGGTCTTGGACCACTCATAGTAGAGCATCTCTAAGTATATCCTGAATGTCCCTCAGTTCTAAAATAGTTGGTCTGATAGCATCATCTACTGTGATGTTTTTCATCTTTATTATAAAAAGACTCATTCTAGATTACATGGCAAGCTACTGACAGAATTCTGAAATAAAATTATTTCCTTCATAAGTAATTCCTGCACATATTAAATCAGTGGGTTTCAGAATCCACACTGCAGAGCCTCAGGGCTTTCTGAGGGGGCCTCAAAGAAGATGCTAGCTATGTAAATGAGTGATTTGGCAGAATGGGTTTAAAAACTTGATTCAAACTCTTTGCACTCTATAGACTCACCTTAGACTCAAATATACAAATAGATTAAAAGTAATAGAATAAGATATTTCATACAAATAGTAACCAAAAGAGAGGTACACAACATGGACTTTAAGGCTAATTTTTTGTTTTTGCTGGGGACATGAACAACCTGTAATGGCTAAAGGCTCACTCTCTCGAGAATATATGGCAATTACAAACACACACACACATATTAACCATAGAGACCCAGAATACATGAAGCCACATCTGACAGAACTCAAAGGAGAAATAGACAATTCAGCAGTAGTAGTTGGAGGCTTCCATACCTCACTTTCAGTGATAGCTGGAAGGATAAGACCGATGAGTAACGAAATCGAGAACTTGGAGAGCACTATAGACCAGTTGGACTTAGACTCACACAGAGCGCTCCAGCCACTAACCGAAGACACAGTTTTCTCAAGTGTGTGTGGAACATAATCCACAAAATGTCAGGTTACAAAACCAGTCTCAATACATTCGAAAAGACTGAAACCATACAAAGTATGTGACCACAAATGGAATGAAACTAGAAATTAACAATTAAATGCAGAAAATTCATAAATAGGTGCAAATTAAGCAACATATTTCTGGGTAACCAGTGGATCAAAGGATGTAATCACAGGGAAATTAGAAAATATTTCAAGGGGAATGAAAAATATACAACTAACGGGATGCAACAAAAGCGGTACTCAGAGGGAATATCTTTATAGCTTCAAATCTGTACTTTTTTTTTTTTTTAAAGATTTTATTTATTTGACAGAGATAGCGAGAGAGAGAGAGCACAAGCAGGGAGAGCAGCAGAGGCAGAGGGAGAAGCAGGCTTTCCACTGAGCAGGGAGCCCGATGTGGGGCTCCATCCCAGGATCCTGGGATCATGACCTGAGCCAAAGGCAGATGCTTAAGGACTGAACCACCCAGGTGCCCTCAAATCCCTACATTTAAAAAGAATGAAGTCAAGTCGATAACTAAACATCTGCCTTCAAGAAACTAGAAAAACAATAGTAAGCTAAACTACAAAACAATTTAGAAAAAGGAAATAACAAATATTTGAGTAGAAGTAAATGAAGTAGGAAACAGGAAAATAGAGGCTATCAGACCAAAAAAATGGTTCTTTGAAACAATCAACCGAGTTAGCAGAATGGGGGTGGGGATTGGGAGTGACTGCTAGCAAGTATGTGATTTTTTGTTGAGGTGATAGAAATTAGTGGGAATGGTTGCACAACCATGTGGATATGTTAATACCCATTGAATTGTACACTTTAAGATGGTGAAACTTATGTTTTGTGAATTGAATCTGTATTAGTTTTTTAATGCTTTGTAAAAGTAGATTGATTGCTTTGTTGAAATTTTGCTAGAAATTGCCTAGCGATTTCCTGCCATTTCCTACCAATGTGAAACTGGGTATAATACTTTGCTTGTGGGAGGATTTTTTCCTAAAACAATTTGTGCAGTTTCTTTAATTGTATAGGACTATTCAAGCTTCTATCATTTCTTAATGGTAAGTTTCAATAAGGTATATTTTTCTCAGGATTAGTCCATTTTATCTTTTCAAATTTTTTGATACAGAGTGTTGTTAGTATTATTACATTTATATCCTAGCTATATCTGTATTCATATTATATATTTGTGTTGTCTCTCTGTATCCATTTTTCTTAGTCCGTTTTGCCAGATGTATCTCCATTATGTTAGTCTTTTCAAAGAGTTACCTTTTGCTTTTTAATTTTTCTTTTTTTTAAAATTTCAATTTCTGTATGGTTAACATACAGTTAATATTAGTTTCAGGTGTACAGTACAGTGATTCAGCAATTCTACACATTTCTTAGTGCTCGTAGTAACAAGTATAACCTTAATCCCCGTCACCTATTTCCCCATCCTCCCTTCCACCGCTCCTTTGGTAACTATCTATTCTCCATAGGTAAGAGTTTTTTTGGTTTATCTCCTTTTTCTTTGCTCATTTGTTTTGTTTCTTAAATTGTACATATGAGTGAAATCCCGTGGTATTTGTCTTTCTCTGACTTCACTTATCTCAGCATTATACTCTCCAGATCCATCTATGTTGTGTCAAATGGCAAGAGTTCATTCTTTTTAATGACTGAATAATATTCTTTTTCCATTCATCTATCGATGGACACTTGGGCCACTTCCATACTTTGGCTGTTGTAAGTAATGCTGCAGTAAACATAGGGGGTGCGCATAGCTTTTTGAATTAGTGTTTTCATATTTCTTGGGTAAATACCCAGTACTGAAATTTCTGGGATCATATGGTAATTCTATTTTTAATTTTTTGAGGAAGCTCCATGCTGTTTTTCCACAGTGGCTCACCAGTTTGCATTCCCACCAACAATGCAGGAGGATTCTTTTTTCATCCACATCCTTGCCAACACGTGTTGTTCCTTGTGGTTTTGATTTTAGCCATCTGACAGGTGTGAGGTGTTATCTCATTGATGTGCATTTCTTTGATGATGAGTGATGTTGAGCATCTTTTCATGTGTCTGTTGGCCATCTGGATGTCTCCGGGGAAGTGTCTTTTCATGTCTTTTGCCCATTTTTAAATTGAATTGTTTTTTTGGTATTGAGTTGTAGGAGTTCTTTATACGTTTGGGATACTGACCCTTTTTCAGGTATGTCTTATAAATATCTTCTCCCATTCAGTAGGTGGTTTTTTAGGTTATTGATTGTTTCTTTTGCTGTACAGAAGCTTTTTATTTTGATGTAACAATAGTTTCTTTTTGCTTTTATTTCCCCTGCCTCTCAGAGAAATTACTATCTGTACCCTCTTCTAGGATTTTTATGTTTTAGGTTCACATTTAGGTCCTTAATACGTGTTTTTTGCATATGGTATAAGAAAGTGGTCCAGCTTCATTCTTTTGCATGTAGCTGTCCAGTTTTCCCAACTCCGTTTGTTGAAGATTGGCTTTGTTTTTCATAGTCTATTTTCTGTTTCCTTGATTTATACTCTCATTATTTACTTTTTTGGGGTTTATATTCTAATATTGATTATAGTACTTTTTACATTCTTCTTTAGGTTTTTAAAACTTTTTTTCTCTGAGTCTTGAACTTTGTTTGGTTTTTAAAATTCATATCAATAAATGCTTCTGGAATGCTTATTAGTAAGATATGATGCTTGACTAGTCTACTTTCTTTATAGCCCTGGATTGGTCCACCAGATCTCCTAGCTTTAGAGGTCTAAATGTCTCCCCCCACCATTTGGGATTTAGGTAGTTGCCTGATTAACTTCTGTTGGCTGATGTTTATTGTTTTTCTCCCCATTTTTATTTATTTATTTATTTTTAAATTTTTATTTATTTTTAAAATTTCTTTTCAGTGTTCCAGAATTCATTGCTTATGCACCACACCCTGTTCCATGCAATACGTGCCCTCCACAGTACCCACCAGTAGGCTCACCCAACCTCCCACCCCCTGCCCCTTCAAAACCCTCAGATTGTTTTTCAGAGTCCACAGTCTCTCATGGTTTGTCTCCCCCTCCAATTTCCCCCACCTCCCTGTTCCTCTCCATCTCTCCGTGTCCTCTGTGTTATTCCTTATGCTCCACAAGTGAGCAAAACCATATGATAATTGACTCTCTCCACTTGACTTATTTCACTCAGCATAATCTCTTCCAGTCCCGTCCATGTTGATACAAAAGTTGGGTATTCATCCTTTCTGATGGGGGCATAATACTCCACTGTATATATACACCATATCCTCCTTCTCCATTCATCCGTTGAAGGGCATCTTGGTTCTTTTCACAGTTTGGCGACTGGCCATTGCTGCTATGAATATTGGGGTACAGATGGCCCTTCTTTTCACTACATCTGTATCTTTGGGGTAAATACCCAGCAGTGCAATTGCAGGGTCATAGGGAAACTCTATTTTTAATTTCTTGAGGAATCTCCACACTGTTTTCCAAAGTGGCTGTACGAACTTGCATTCCCACCAGCAGTGTAAGAGGGTTCCCCTTTCTCCACATCCTCTCCAACACATGTTGCTTCTTGCCTTGTTAATTTTGGCCATTCTAACTGGTGTAAGGTGGTATCTCAATGTGGTTTTGATTTGAATCTTCTTGATGGCTAGTGATGATGAACATTTTTTTCATGTGTCTGATAGCCATTTGTATGCCTTCATTGGAGAAGTGTCTGTTCATGTCTTCTGCCCAGTTTTTGACATGATTATCTGTTTTGTGTGTGTTGAGTTTGAGGAGTTCTTTATAGATCCTGGATATCAGCCTTTTGTCTGTACTGTCATTTGCAAATATCTTCTCCCATTCCGTGGGTTGCCTCTTTGTTTTGTTGACTGTTTCCTTTGCTGTGCAGAAGCTTTTGATCTTGATGAAATCCCAAAAATTCATTTTCGCTTTTGTTTCCTTTGGCTTTGGAGACATATCTTGAAAGAAGTTGCTGTGGCTGGGACGCCTGGGTGGCTCAGTTGGTTAAGTGGCTGCCTTCGGTTCAGGTCATGATCCCAGCGTCCTGGGATCGAGTCCCACATCGAGCTCCTTGCTCAGCAAGGAGCCTGCTTCTCCCTCTGCCTCTGCCTGCCACTCTGTCTGCCTGTGCTCGCTCACTCTCTCTCCCTCTCTCTGACAAATAAATAAATTAAAAAAAAAAAAAAGTTGCTGTGGCTGATGTTGAAGAGGATTCCTCCTCTAGGATTCTGATGGATTCCTGCCTCACATTGAGGTCTTTTATCCATTTCGAGTTTATCTTTGTGTATGGTGTAAGAGAATGGTCGAGTTTCATTCTTCTACACATAGCTGTCCAATTTTCCCAGCACCATTTATTGAAGAGACTGTCATTTTTCCACTATATTTTTTCCTGCTTTGTCGAAGATTATTTGACCATGGAGTTGAGGCTCTCTACTCTGTTCCACTGGTCTATGTGTCTGTTTTTACGCCAGTACCATGCTGTCTTGGTGATCACAGATTTGTAGTGAAGCTTGAAATCAGTCCTCTTAGTATACATACAGTCTTTTCAAAAGCCTATTCAGAAAACTGAATCCCAGCCCTTTGTAGCCACATCGCCCATACCCAATCCAGCAATGGGGAGGGAGGTGCATTGGGAGGGAAAGGGGGACTTTGAGGACCACAGGGGTGGGAAGGCTGTGACCTCGTCTCCATAGGCCTGCACTCCCTTGGTCCTTGGCCTCTGCCCTGCCTCTGGGGCCCTCATCCCCAGGGCCCTTAGCAATTCACTTGTGGAGGGGTGGGCAGGGCCTAGGCACTGGCCCTACCTTATGCTTGGGCCAGCCTAAACCTCTCTACCAGCCTTGGGCTGCTTAGGAATTAGGAAATAATGAGATTTCCTTTTGGTCATTTGTTTTTATTTTTATTTTTTTAATTTTTAAAATAGATTTTCTTTATTTATTTGAGGGAGAGCAGAGCTAGAGAGAGACCACAAGGTGGGGGAAGGGACAGAGGGATAGGGAGAAGCAGATTCCTCACTAAGCTGGTAGCCTGATTTGGGACTCCATCCCAGGACCCAGGGTCATGACCTCAGCTGAAGGCAATCTGCTTAACCAACTAAACCACCCAGTCACCCCAGTTATTTGTTTTTAAACAATAAATGAGGTTTTGTTGAATAAATGTCCCAAAGCTGTCCCCTAAAAAAAAGCTCTTATTTGTAGAATCACATTGATATTTTAAGTCAGGCATTATTACTTATTGTGACTGTTTCTTATGTTCATATAATTTGTGTCTCAAGAGAAAGGTTTTTTGCTTTTGTGGAGTAAAGTAATATACATAGTTAATTTTCAGTCACCTTTCAATTTTAGGGTAAAAGTTTTCCCTTTCATTTTTACCTTTATTATTTGATATTATCCCACTTGAGATATAATTGACAGGCAACACTGTAATTTTAAGGTGTACGAAGTTGACTTGATACATTTATAAATTGCGAAATTACTACCACCATAGCATAAGCTATCACCTCCATTCCGTAACAGTTACCTTTTTTTTTTTTACATTCATTATCATACGTGGTTACACACCATTTCTTTTTTGTGATGACAACATTTAAGACCTCTTCTAGCAACATTTAAGTATATGAAACAATACTATTAGCTATAATCGCCATGATGTATAGTTAGCTGTTAGTCTTTGTGTACTCTCTTGGCAATCTCCCTGTTTCTCCCACTCCTCAATCACCACTTTATCCTCTTTGTCGTTTTTAAATTATTAAATAGGTGATCTCATATGGTATTTGTCTTTCTCTATCTGACTTACTTCACTTAACATAATGCCCCTCAAGGTCTTTCCAAGTTGTTGCAAATGGCAGGATTTCCTTTTTTCTCATGGCTGAATAATACTATATTGTGTGTGTGTGCGTGCGTGCACATGCACTCTGTGTGTGTACATCGCATCTATATCCATACACCCATTGATGGACACTTAGGTTGTTTCCGTATTTTGGCTCTTGTGAATGCCGTAGTGAGCCTAAGAGTGCAGGTCTTTTCAGTATCCAGTTTTCATTTCCTTTGGATATATACCTTGAAGTGAGATTGCTAGATCATATGGTAGTTCTTTAATATTTTTGAGGAATCTCCATGCTGTTTTCCATTGTGGCTGCACCAGTTTCCATGCTTACCAATAATACACTGGGATTCCCCTTTCTCTATACCCTCACTAACACTTATTATCTCTTGTCTTTTTGATGAGAGCCATTCCAACAGGTATGAGGTGGTAACTCATTGTGATTTTGATTTGACTTTCCCTGAAGACTAGTGGTGTTGAGCATCTTTTCATGTGCTTGTTGGCCATGTGGATGTTTTCTTTAGAAAACCGTTCCGTTCTGCCATTTTAAGAAGTTGTGTTTTTGCTTTTGAGTTGTATGAGATCTTTATATATTAATCCCTTATCAGATACATGATTTACAAACATTTTCTTCCATTCAGTAGGTTGCCTTCTCATTTTGTCGATTCTTTTCAATAGTTTTTAGTTTGATGTAGTCCCATTCATTTCTTTTTGCTTTTGTTACTTGTGCTTTTGCTATCAAAAGCATTTATATTTACTGGTCTACTTTTTCTGGAAACACCATGTTTGTAATCCATCTTGATGATCTTTTGAATAGTATATACAGTTACATATGCCAGATCACGAGTGTTGCTTCAGGAACCATGACAGAACAGTATCTAGGCAGCACAGGAACACAGGACTCAGAAGTACAGAACTGTTTTCCATACTCAGAGCACAAATGAAAGCCTCCCAAGCTGCCTGTCTAGTATAATGCACACACGCAAACACAACCCCACATAGTTTCTCGAACACCTCTTAGTACTTACATGTGGAGGCAAAATGGATAGAAGGTGACAGCAGCATCAAATAGGCAGAACCCTAATGCCACAGGTTCTTTAGGAATGAAGATTCGGGTCACCCACCAGGTAGAGAATCTCAGTTAATCAAGGTTTTGGCCAAAGACACAGGGAACATAGGATGAGTAGAAGAAGAAAATACAAATATGAATGATTACCTCAAGAGCAGTGGCAAGGACTTCAGTGACCGAGCATGTTTTCTCCTTGCTTCCTGTGTTTGATATTATCAATCGGTTGTGTTCTTTTTTTCCTTCCTCTATTTTTCCCTCACTATTTTATAGAGGGTCTGTTGGTGGTGGTTTATCTTTTACTTTAGTTTTCAAGTTACAGGACGGCAAGGGTTAAGTATTAAACTAAAAGAGGAATGAGCCTCGGAGTCGGACAGTGAGTGACAACTTCATTGGAGAGATGAAGGAACGCGGTGAGGACACCTTAACTGCACGGGGGATAGTTGCTTCACGTTAGCTGGAAGCATGCTGGTGTCTGGAAGTTGAAACCCAGCCAGCAGGGTATGCGTGAGTGCCAGGCGACCATCAGAGAGGACTGTGCCGGGCATCACCTATTGGCGCTAGACCTGCCTTCTAAACGCCCACTCCGAATTGTAGGGGTTGAGGCCTGGAAACCACATTTCCGTGATTCTCTTGCTAAGAGGGTTTTATTTGCAGTCCACCAAGGAGAGGCCCGAGTAACATCTGAAAAACAAAAGAGAACCAGCAGCCAGCATTGTTCTCTCAGCATCAGGGGGCAGGTCTGCGGACTCCTTCAGAAGGCCGACGTGAGGTTTCGCAGGAGCTTCTGCATTCTGTTAATCATCTGCTTCTCCGCAGCAGGCCCGCTGAGATCATCAGCCATGGTTTCCTGCCATTCCTGTGACTTGTGGATTTCCTGAATTTGCTGGCAGCTTTCCCTGACCTCCCTTTCACCCAGCCCTTCCAAGGTTTTGGAAGCACCTGTATTAAATGCTTTCCTGCCTGTAATACCTCGAGTGCTTTTTGTTCTCCTGGCCAGAGTGCTGACTCATAGAGACAGTTTTCGGATATGAAATACAGATGGTTCTCAATCATAGGAAGAGATGCCTGAGCTCTCTCATAAGAGAAATGCAAATTAAAGCTACCACTTACCACTTTTTACTTACCAGAATGGCTAAGACTTGACATGGATAACACAGTGGATGTGCGAGAGTAGGTACTCCTGCTGCTGTGAAAAATGGAAATTCATAATTGATCAGTGATCTCTATGGGGGTGTTGAGGCAATGTCCATCAAGTTTGTTCTTACATTTATGAAATTACAAGTTCAAAAAATACTAATTCCAGCATTGTTTAATAGAAAAATGTTTGAAATATGAGTGTTCTTTTACGGAGGCCAAGTTAAAATAAATTACGGTATAGCTATACAATTAAGTGCCATAAAGCCATTAAGGAGGAGGCCGCTTGGCAGGTACTGGTAAGGAACTGATAATAGCAGGACGTAAATACGCCACTATCGTGGGAAAGAGTGAAAAGAATATGTGTATATGTTTTCATTGATGCACAGAATACCCCTAAAAAATACACACAACGTGACAACAGTGCTTGCTGGGTGCCCACCTTTCACACGGGAAGTAGTGAGCAAGGCTGAAAAAAAAATAGTGGCCATTTATAGGCTTTATCGCATAAAGAGCTCAAAACCAAGGATAATGTTGGTATTATTATTTTTATTAAGTTTGTTTCAGTCTTCCCTAAGGAAGATTTGAGATGTAAAAAGACAAGGTTTGCGAAAGGTAGACCAGAGGAGCCAGAAACTTTGTTTTGGGTAAACTGAGAATAGCCGCTGGAATCACTTTTTGATCCTGAGTCAGATAGAAGACACAGGAAGCCCTGTTTTCTGAGTTTGCACAACTAGTTGATTTACACTTTATTTATTTATTTTTTAAGTAGGCTCCCTGCCCAATGTGGGGCTTGAACTCACGACCCTGAGACTGAGGGTTACAGGCTCTACCCACAGCCATCCAGGCATCCCTGATTTACAGTCTTTAAAACCATGTTTGTAATTAATTAACAAATGATAAAAAATAAAAATAAAAAACAAAACCACGTTTGTTGGGGCACCTGGCTGGCTCAGTCAGTTAAACATTAACTCCTGATTTCAACTCAGGTCATGATCTTGGGTGTGGAATTGAGCCCTGCCTCGGGCTCCGCGCTGGGCATGGAGGCTGCTTAAGCTTCTCTCTCTCCCTCCCTCTGCCCCCCACCAAAAAAACCCCCCAAAGAACAAAAATCATGTTTGCTTGCTTAACTGACCCAGCCACCCAGGTGCCCCTGCTCCAGGCTGTTTTTAAAGAATTAAAATGTTACAGAGTTTTCCTCCATTTCTCCATCCCCAAAATAACTGCCAACCACAAGACTGATTATATATATATATATATATATATATATATATATATATATTCTTACGATATGTATTTTTATGTTTTTACCATATATGTATTGATCCATAAACTTTTTTTTAATTTATGCCAACGGTGTCATAGTGTATGTATCTTTTTGCAGCTAGACTTTTTTTCATTTATATTAGGGTTTTAAAATTTATGTACAGCAGTACCTGTAATTCTAGTTCATTTTAGCTGGTACCTGGTATTATACTTTTCAGGATAAACCAGTTATCTATTTCCCTTCTGCTGTAATCTGCTGTACACCAGCCCACTCCTCCTCATTTCTTAATGAGTTTGGGTCCTGGTAGACTCTCATTCTCTTTAATGTTAGGCCCATTTTTTTTTAATCCAATGGCAAGTTTAAGATACATAAAGATAACTCTTTTAATATACTAGCTTCTCACATATTTTTCTTTCTTTCTTCCGGTTTTGTTTCCTCCACTGGGCATCTGATGATGTCCACTCCCGTGATTATGCCAGGACCTTCCCACCATTGTGTCCTTATTAACTCATGTTCTCAATTGTCTGCATCCCCGCGTCTGCCTACCGCCTGTCTATTATCAGTTTATCTGTTTCTAGTATCCCAACTTCAACAATTCTTACACCCCCCCAGGACCTCCAGTCCATCAATCCAGCTAACTTTCCAATGCTCATTAACCGCTTCGTAGCTTCTTTTCCTTTATTTCCCACCTCAAGTTTCACTGTTAATTGTTACTGCTCCTCTGCATA
The DNA here is from genome assembly GCA_004024625.1 of Mellivora capensis. Taxonomy (NCBI): domain Eukaryota; kingdom Metazoa; phylum Chordata; class Mammalia; order Carnivora; family Mustelidae; genus Mellivora; species Mellivora capensis. Next base: position 82,816 of record PISX010002710.1, read on the forward strand.
CAATGTCAGCTCTCTTGTTCCTCTCTTACTTCCTCATACTCATTGGCAAAACTAAAACCCAGATTAAATCCATCTCTGACCACTTCATACCTACCTTTATGACACTGAACAGGAAAGACAGACCACTACACTGATGGCTCATTTCAAGTTTATGACCATGAGTTTCATGTGGGTCTTAATACTGCGTGGCAGTCCTACTGTGTTTCTTATTCCCTTCATTCTTCCTCTCTCGTGGATGACTATTTGACATTGTCCCTTCCTTCCTTTAACTCCCATATCACTTCCTTACCCTCCCACTTGGCCAGTGGCGACGAAAATGGAAGTAAGCAGGAGAATTTCTACAGGCTCATCATTTCTCAGCCAGCACGCATGTTCACATGCACTGCCTTCCTGCCTCCTGCTGTCTGGTGTTTCTCTAGGGTCAGCTCCCACTTGGGTAGTAGGTTCCCTCTCACCCGTGCAAGGACTGCTCCAGCAATTCTCGCCTCTATCCCGAAAGACTGATTTTTGCCTTCCTACTGGAGCTTCCCATCAGCATACACATGTGCTTTTATTGTGCATATCTTAACAACAACAACAACAACAACAACAACAAAAAGTCCTCTTTGGGCACCTGGGTGGCTCAGTGGATTAAAGCCTCTGCCTTCGGCTCAGGTCATGATCCTGAGGTCCTGGGATTGAGCCCTGCATCGGGCTCTCTGCTTGGCGGGAAGCCTGCTTCCTCCTCTCTCTCTGCCTGCCTGTCTGCCTACTTGTGATCTCTGTCAGATAAATAAATAAGATCTTCCAAAAAAAACCCAAACCCTCTTTATTCCTGCTTTCCGAAAGACACGTATGTACTTTCTGAATCCAGATCCTCTCCTCGTGTCCTCTCTTGACCATCCTCAGACTTTTGTCCCCAGCATTTCACAGAACCACTCTTCTCCAGGCGTCCTTCATACTGTGTAGTTCAGTGTGTGACCTTCTGTCCTCCTCTTATTCCATCTGTCAGCAGCATCCGACAGAGGTGTTCATTCTCGGCTCCTTGGTATGGGTTTTCTACTTGCTTACAGCCATCGCACTCTCGGTCTTCCTCCCGTTTCACTAGCTGCTCCTCAGTCTCCTTTGCTGGGTCCTTCTCATCCCCTTAACCTTCTGTCATTGGACCGCCCACGGCGCCATCTTTGAACCTCTTCTCCAACTACATCTACCCCCTTAGTGGTCGTATGCAAGCCTTTGGATTTAAATACTCTCTGTATGCTGACGATTCCAGCCCAGACTTCCCTTTTGAACTCCCAATGCATATGTCTAATTCCCAATTTAGCATTTCCACTTGAATATCTAATACACGTGTCCAAGTTAACATGTCCAGAGCTTAGCTGGTCTCGGCTCAAACCTGCTCTACACGTTATCTGCTGATTCTCAGTTGATAGTGATTTTATCCTTCTAGTTCATGAGGTATAGTAATACTCATCCTTGACTCCTCTCTTTGACTCACATTCCACACCCAACCTGTCAGGAATTCTGTAGGCTCTATGTTTAAAATATATCCAGAATCTAACATTTTTTTATCATCCTGGTCCAAGCCATCACCCTCTCATGCCTGGATTATGAAAAGCTTTTGCTTTCCACCCTTTCGAAGTCAGAGTGATTTTTTTTAACATGCAGTCAGATCACTTTGCTTCTCTGTTAAAATCCCAGCAGTGGCTACCAATTCATTCAGACTAAAACATGCAAGTCCTTGCAGTGGCCCACACGACCCTACACAATCTGTCCGCACCCACGCTCCAGTCCTTCATTTTAACTAGATATTTTCCCTTTGACTCACTGATCTCCAGGTTATGGATCTTTACAAGGTCTGTTTCTTCTGCCTGGTTGCTCATTTTCCCCTGCTTGTTAATTCCCTCATCACTTTAAAATTTGTGCTACTATGTTACCTTCATAACGGGGCTCATCTTTATCTAATTTAGACTGCCATTTGCCACCAACTCCCAATTCAGTACTGCCGCCTTACACATTTTCAGAAGGTGGCATTTCATAGACTATAATATGAATGTTGTCTTGAAGTTGTGGAAAGTAGCATTCCCTTATTACCTGAGTAATTATAACTCACGTATTATTATTTATTTCCTTTAACTAGCAAGTAAGCGCCTCAATAAGAGGTATGTTTTTCTCTTTGACTCATTGCTAGACACAAACACCTTGAACAATCCATGGCACACAATGGGTACTTAGTGAATATTTGTAGAATAAATAGGTTGTTTTCAAGTTTGCTATTACAGATAATAGTGTAGTGACTATCTGTGATAGTTAATTTACCTGTCAACTTGACTGGGCTGTGGAAAGCCTAGACAGTTGACCAAGCATTATAATGGGTATGTCTGTTGAGGGTATTTTCGGATGAGATTAATATTTGAATTGGTCTCTAATGTGGGCCTCGTCCAATGAACTGAGGACTTAAATGGAAAAAGGAAGGAATTCCTCCTGCCCAAAAACTTGAGGTGTGGGTCTTTTCCAGCCTTCAGACACAAGGCTGAAACACCAGTTTTTCTTGGTTCTCGAGTCTGCTGGCTTTTGAACTAGAACTTGCACCATGGGCTCTCCTGGTTCTCGGGCCCTCAGACTTAGACTGGAACTGCACATCAGCTGTCCTGCGTCCAACTGGCTGTCTATTCTGAGATTTCTCAGCCTCTATAATTGCATGAGCCAATTACTTATAATAAATCTTACATGCACTTATACCCCCCCCACCACGTACCCTATTGGCCCTTTTTCTCTGTAGAACCTGAATATAATATTCTTAGGTTATCTTCTTGTGATCATGTGTGAGAGAATTTATCTAGGTAGTTTATGTAGAAGCGAAATTGCTTGGTCTTAGGGCATATGACTGTTTCATTTTATTAGATATTACCAAAGTGCTTGGACCAATCTATGCTTTCTTTTGCAACTGTGTAGAAGTTTGTGTTTCCATTAATTTTGCTAATCCTGATGATCAATCAGGTTTTAAATGGTTATCTCCTAATTTTTGTAGCCCTTTCACTGATAGTTTTACCTATATGAAATTGCATTTTTACTAGAAACTAGTAAATATTGGTAATTTGATGTGGTTTAATCTAACAGTGAATATTTGTACAATTTAAACTCTGTACCATTCATATTTCTTCTTTTGTAAATTACTTGTTCATATATTTTTTATATTTTTCTGTTAGATTGTCTCCCTAAATGCCCTGTAATCTCTTTCTTTATAAATACCGCCTGCTGGTCTGTGGTTGGGAATATGTTGTTTTCCTCACACAAAAATGTTTTATTTTAATGCCTTCAAATTTAGTGGTCCTGCATGATTTGTCTTTTTTTTTTTTTTTTTTGGTCTTATTTAAGAACTTCATCCATGAGGTCATAAATATATTATCCTGTATTTTGGTCTAAAAGTTTTTAGAAGTTTAAAGTTTTGTTTTTTCTTTTTAGGTTTGGAATAAATCTGGATCTATTTTTATGTTTATTCTTTTTTTTTTTTTGCATTCCAGTGTACGATGTGTAGTGTGTAGTATGGAGAAGAAAAGTTATCTTAGTTTTTTTTTTTTTAAGATTTTATTTATTTATTTGACAGGCAGAGATCACAAGTAGACACAGAGGCAGGCAGAGAGAAAGAGAGGGAAGCAGGCTCCCCGCTGAACAGAGAGCCCCATGAGGGACTCGATCCCAGGATCCTGAGATCATGACCTGAGCCAAACGCAGCGGCTTAACCCACTGAGCCACCCAGGTGCCCAAAAGTTATCTTAGTTTTTTATGTGGATTGAAAACCTTATCTTTTCCCCATTGATTAGTCAGCTACTCTACTTTCAGCAATTTATCCCAAAGAAATATACATGCACGTGAACTGACGATGCTCATCGTTGCAGGCACAGTATAGGGAGGACCCAGCAACTGGTAATAACACCAGGAGCACAAGGACAGGAATGCAATGAAACTTCAAAGTAGAGGTAGCTGATTAATATGAGTGTTTTTTGCTATTTACTGACAAATTGAGTTATTTTCTTCTGGAATAATTGTCAACCCCACTCCTTTTTCTAAATCCTTGTCCCCCAGATATGGAAGATCGAAATGATATGGCCATATATTTATGTATCTCTTCCTAGAACTGTAGGCATCCTATCACAGGCTTCTCCCAAGGTTCCTAAGAGGTGGTTTCTGGCATGACCTTCCTACCTAACTCCACCCTCTCACCCTTAATAGGATTTCCACGTGTCACACGTGCTCTGAAGTATCGGTACGTGCTCTGAAGGAGACAGGGCTCTCTATGATTACTTTTCAACATGAAAAAAAATGTGTATCTGCCTCACATTTATCTGCTCCATTTACCAGCACCCAGGTTCATCCTGCCTCAGAGAACTTAATGAGATTAACGGGTGCTGTTTCTTTAATCTCCAGGAGAGCACTGCTTCAGGTGACAGCATCTTCTGGGGTTCTTGGAACTGAAGCATAGAACAGTGATGAGATGGAATAAAATTTATGGGAAAATAGTCCTCAGGCCTCCCAGCTTCCGAGTATAACAATTATAATGGCAATACCTTCCTAAGGCCATTTTCAGAACAGTGTTATATTAGAAACCTCTAAAATAGAATTGGCTTATTATTCAAGCATCATGTTTTATTAAGTGGTAGATTATGTAAAATATTGCCATTATTCTTGCTTAAAAACACCAAAAAGAGACATGGTACGAGACCAAGAAATTAATTTTAAGTTTCATATTGGCATTATGATTAGGTAAGAATAAGCACCTATTTTTTTTTAATGTGTACTTGTAAGTATAAGCAATGAAACAACACGAAGTCTGGGATTTGCTTTAAAATTCAGTGGAGAAGGATGAGGAGAGAAGGATGGGTAGACAGTTGCAGGAAGTATGGCAAAACTTGTCGAATTTGTGTAGGATGGGTTTGTGAACACTTGACATATTTCATAATTTAATAAAAAGGTGGTCTTTAAGTTAGGGGTGGGTGGTGGAGAGGGAGAGAGAGAGAGAGAACCCTGTGGAGACTCGGAGTTTAAAAGGAAAAGCCAAGGGAAATTTGTCTGACAGAGGGAGAAACTTGGCTGAAGCCAACTTTGTTATTGTTACGATTGTTACGAGTTAGCTTCCTGCTGCCATCTAATGGCACAAATGTAGATAGAGATATGTATGTGCATGTACATAGACGCCACACACACACACACACACACACACACACTTTCCATTGCTCTTAAGCCTGTGTCTGCGTTTTGATTCTTCACTTTTGTTAATCAGGATGTTAATACTGGAAGGGCTATTAGAGATCGTGTAGTCTATCTGTTTCATCCTACTGCAAGGAACTTGAGTGAAATGTATTTCTGTGGTTGGGCATCTTTTTATCTCATCTCATTGACCCTTACCACATTTTTTTTAAAAGATTTTATTTATTTATTTGACAGAGAGAGATCACAAGTAGGCAGAGAGGCAGGCAGAGAGAGGGGAGGAAGCAGGCTCCCCGCTGAGCAGAAAGCGGGGCTCGATTCCAAAACCCCAGGATCATGATCCGAGCCGAAGCAGAGGCTTAACCCACTGAGCCACCCAGGCGCCCCCCCCCTTACCACATTTTTGAATCATAAAAACAACCAGAGATATTGCTCTATTTTCATATATGAAATGGAGTCACTGGGGTGGGAGGCAGTGGGTAAGTGGTTTTGCCACTTTTAGAACCACCTGAAGTGATCTCTTAACTTGAATCCAGGCCCTTTGACATGCATCCCAGAACTCTTCCTGTTGTGTTTTCTTTTTTAAAGACTTAAAAAAAAATTATGAGGGAGCGAGAGGAGGAGCAGAGGGAGAGGGATAAGCAGACTCCACACTCCGTGCGGGCTCAACGCAGGGCTGGATGTAGGGCTCTTATCTCACGACCCTGAGATCGTGACCCTGAGATCATGAGCTGAGCTGAAACCAACAATTGGACACTAATCCCATGGCACCACCCAGGTGCCCCTCCTGTTGTATTTTCTGATGTTAGCCCATAAGACAGAATTAAAAGTTGTAAACATCACTGATATGTGTGTAGAGAAACTGCTCTGCAGTGATCTCATTTTTATATTTTAAGTTCTAAATTTAAATTCTGATATCACAAATTCTATTCAGTGGCTCTAAAGTTGTGAATGTTCAGGTTTGAAATGCAATAGTGAAATACTTACCGCTGGGTTAGGCAGCTATGTTCTATTCTGTACCAGAAGTAAGATTTTATAAAGATTTTATTTACAAGGCACACACAGCTGGCTGCCTTATATATAGAATTTCAGAAACAATTTCCTGACTCAAAATATATTTTTCCAAACCTGCTATACTCATCTCTGACAAATGGCTCTCATCCTCTTTTTCTACCATTCTCTCTGCCTGCTCCCCTGGATGCTCTGTAGGCTCTGAGCCAATCTCAAGTTTCCAAGTACTCTCAACGCTTTTCTGCCTTCTGTTGTTCCGAATGCTCTTTCCTTCTCCTTGAATGCCCTTCTTTAAGGCTGAGCTCACATTTCATCATCTTCATTTCTAAGGAAATCTTCCTTCATAGACCCCGACAAGAAATCTCCCTGTTTCCCGGTTTGCCATAACGTACCACAAACCAAGAGGCTTCAACAACTGAGATTCATTGTACAAGTCCGAGATCAAGCGGTCAGGACGGTTGGTTCTTTCTGAGGGCTGTGAGGAAAAATCTGTTCCATGCCTTTTTTCTAGCTCCTGATGATGGCCTGGCAAACTCTGGTGTTTCTCGCAGGTAGAAGCATCACCCCAAGTCTGTGTCTTTCTCTTCTCTTGGCCTTCTCCTCTCATGCAGGTCTGTCTGCAAATCCCCCCTTTTTATAACGACAGCAGTCCTATGGGACGTTTTATAACGACAGCAGTCCTATGGGACTAGAGCCCACCCTACTCCTGTATGACCTCATCATAATTAATTACATCTGCAAAGACCCCATTTCTAAATCAGGTTGTACTCTGAGGTACTAAGGTATAGAATTTCAACATACCCATCTTGCTGGGGACAGAGCTGGGGAGGAACCATAGTTTGACCCATAAAATTCCTTCTTTTGACTTTTTTCACTGCTTATTTTTATATTTTTATTCATGGAATATATCACATTCTTTGTGGTTATCTGTCTTGCCTCTCCTAAACTGTAAGGACTTTGAAGGCCGACTCATTCTTCAAATAACCTGTAGTGCCAAGCACAGAGGATGGGTAAATGTTTGTCAGGGGTCTTGCCTGTTTTTCACTATGCTTACCTCTGGCACCCAGGTTAGGCTATGCACTCCAAATGGCAAGAGGCAGAATTTTATTAAAATGGAGGCAAATCAGACTTTTTCTAGGGAACTGTCTGCATATAGTTGAGTTTGTGTACATTGTAGGAATCAGGACAAAGTGATTGGGATTTGAAATCAGGTTGAGAACCAGGGCTGTGTTAGTCTACTTCATGGAGTCAGCTAGGGGTGAGGCATGGCTGGGAGAGAGTGTATGTGTGTGTGTGTGGGGGGGGGTAGATAGAATGAGAATGAAAAAATACAGCTATCAGAAAGCCAGGGAAAGTGCCCCGCCTGGGTGGCTCAGTGGGTTAAAGCCTCTGCCTTCAGCTCTGGTCATGATCCCAGGATCCTGGGATCGAGCCCTGCATCAGGCTCTCTGCTCAGTGGGGAGCCTGCTTCCTCCTCTCTCTCTCTGTCTGCCTCTCTGCCTACTTGTGATCTCTGTCTTTCAAATAAATGAATAAAATCTTTTAAAAAAAAATGTTTAGAAAGCCAGGGAAGGGGCAGCTGGGTGGCCCAGTCAGTTAAGTGTCTGCCTTTAGCTCAGGTCATGAACTCATGGTCCTGGGATCTAGCCTCACATCAGGGTTCCCTGCTCAGCGGGGAGTCTGCTTCTCCTCATTATCCCTCTTTCTCTCAAATAAATAAATAAATAAAATCTTAAAAAAAAAAAAGGTCAGGGAAGACTCTGTGTTAGTGACTGAATAGGTAGCCTAATGTCAGAGCATCAGAAAGATGCCACCCAAGAAGTGATTAGGAGGGTTAGAATTACAAGAACATTCCAAAATCTAATGCTTGTGTTCAGAGGACAGAGATCCTACAGGAGTTGAAGGGCGGACATAAGCAGGAAAACAAGACCAAGCATCAGTGTCCAGGATATATGGCAAGGGGGCAAAATACCTCTGCAAAGGTCTTTGCCCAGGCCAGGGGTCTGTCTGGGCAACACATGTACAGGTGTCCAAAGCAAAAGAAGCTAATTTGATGATGCACCAGTCTGCTGCCTTTTCCCAGGGAGATTGCATCATCGTGAAGTCCAGGAGTAGATCCGTAAGTGCCCCGGTTGGAGGGAGAAGGAGAAGCTGTCTGGAGCAGAGGGTCCTAGGCTTGCACAGCCCCAGACAGCCACTGCCGCCAGCCCCGGCACTCAGGTGCCTGTCTCAGAGGAGACAGCCTTCCTTTGCTGTTCATTTAGTCCAAATGCTCAACCAGACAACCAGGAAAAAAGAACAAGCCATTGTTCCTTCTCTCAGATGCTTACAGATTCACGGGGAAATAAAACCTATTCAAGAAAAAGCAGACGACCATCTAGCGCCTGGCATGTATTGGAAAAGTCCAAAGTGAGTGGAAAGGAGGCTTCTTTGCAAAGGCAGATTCTACCTCTAAGGCCGTGCTCAGCAGAGTGAGGTCGTCAGCCGGCAGCATCAGTGTCACCTGGGAGCCTGTTGGAAGGGTAGACTCCACTCTCAACTTACTAAAGCAGGGTTTCTGGCCCTGGGGCCGAGGCATCTGCATTACACAAGCTCTGCGGGAATTCTTACACATACTGGAGTGCAGGAGTATAGGAGAGGGTGGGGAGTCATACTGGGAGGCAGGAAGGGAAAAAGGGACACGCAGGCAGGGATGAGTGATGGAAGAAAGACCACTTCCAAGCCTTTAGTTAGAAACTGGGCGTCCGCAGGGACAGAGAACAGGGCAGGCAGGGAGTAGCACACACACACCTGGTAGGCCAGAACTTGACTCTGTCATTTCGATTAGCATTTCCAAGTATGTGTTCCTCAGATGTTCCACGAGAAAAGGATCCCAAGAGCAAATTTGTTTAGGGAACATTAGATTCCGTTTGCTCCTCTTAGAAATTTGCAGGGCGCATAAACCCATTAGAGGCATCAAAGTTCCTTATAAAAAACGTATCTACGTAACAAGTTCTGACGCTTTGCTAACGCAGAGTGTGGTCGGAAGACCCAGAGCATCAGCGCCTCAGGGAGGTGGTTAAGAACCCAGACTCTCAGGCTCCATCCCAGACTCAGAACCTTCGTTTACCGAGATCCTAACGTGGCTGATAAACACATAAAAGTTTGAGAAGTGCTGGTTTAACCCATGGAACCTCTTCATGGAATAGAGTACTCGTTCTGTGGAACCCACTTTGGAAATGCTGCTTTAGGCTGTAAGGACCTATTTAGCCAGAGTGACTCCATCTTGGTTAAAAGCCATTTTGTTGTTTGTGCAGTAAAACTTAAACTGACCCTGCCCCCCACCCCCCAGAGGAATTTACTAGCAAGTCTGGGAAACCAGTAAAATATGGCCGGCTAGTTCCTAATAACAGAGCCTAGAATACAAGGACGAGTCCAGCCAGGTGGAGACATCCAATCAGTAAAAGTACACATATTGTCTCCCCAACCACCGAAGAATGTAAACCCTGCCTTTTGGGCGCCAGCCTTGAGCACCAATTCTGACCAGAGTAATTGGTTAGCTCAAACAGCCACTATAGGGTACATTGTAATGCAATTGGCCACCTGCGTGGGACCTAACATGACTACAATCTCATTGGCCACCTATGTGTGGCCAGGCTTTTGCTCTATAAAAGGTGGTCTGTAAGATGGGGAGGGGTCGCCCTCTTCAGAGGCGGCCCTGGCCAGTCAGTCTGACTTCTAATACTTATCATAAAATAAAGCTTTAAATAACTTTCACTGTGTCTCAGTCTCATCTCGTTTAATAATGGACCTATCAGGCAATGGGAAGCCAGTGATTTTAAGCAAGAAAACACCATAAGGAAAGTGGACTTTTCCTGGTGACCCTCACTGCGCAAGACACTCAAAATTCCCAGGAAAGAATTTTTCCCTGACTCTTCTTCATGTTTAGTCCCAGAGAAAACTTCGCGTCGTTCTCTTCCAGTGCAGGAGATCGCATTCAGTCACGAAGTTCAACAGACTATCCTGGCCAGAGCCACAGCAACCTGTGAACCACTGGTCTATACACTCTTTGGTCTCATGGAAACTAACATGGAAGCCGGCCATGGTTCACACCGATGATCACGCTCTAGTGCTTTCAGTGTTGGTGGCATCTTTGGACCCCTGTTCACTGAAGACCCAGTCTTTTAATGGTCTATGTTTCTGGCCAGTTTTTAGCTAAGATGTACCACAATAGTCTTCTTTTTCAAACATGGTTGTTTAATTACCACTTATCGTGTTTTAAAAATAACTTTTCAAAATCTTGCCCTAAAAGGTCATTCTGAATTATTCTCTAGTTGTTGTGTATCATCTTGAAAGCAAGAATCGTGCCAGTCTTGTTTGGAATTCCCCAAAAGGAACATAGGTTTTTACAAACAACAAATGGTGGGAAAGCATAGATTTCCTGGAGCTATAGGATGTAGGGATTTGGTGGTGACCCTCCAAAGAAGCCCGATTGTTTGGATTATTACGTCCCAAGGGTGGTGGTGTAACATTCAAGGGGCTTAACTGAGACGGTGACAGTTGAAATGTCGAAAGATTCTATAGAGACAGACATTGTGGGCACACAGTAGCCCATGGGAGAGCCTCTGGAAGGTGACTGAGGAGGAGGCATGACCAGGCCTGGGGACAATGCAGGGGGGACCCACAAAAGACAAGGGCAAGCATCAGGTCAAAAGATGAGCACAGGAGGTTGGACAAACCCTGATAAAGGCTGCACAGCGTTCAGCCTGGAATCAAGAAGTTGAAGACCTCAGTATGTCCCCTCCAACGTCTGCCAGCACCACCTGCCTTTGTGTTAAAAGGAGGCCGGAATGGGGAGCAAGCTAAAGAATGGGAACCAGTTTCCTCTCTTTGTGCCCCGGTCCCCCTCCTTTGTATACACCCTCCATCCTGAGTAAACTGTGGTTCTCAGAGCCGAACTGCAGAGCACTCATCCTCTGTAGAAGCAAATGCTGCTCAGAAGGGCACATCCAAGGCAGAGTCCAGAGGTGAGACCCCCCCAGGTAACGCTCGCAGGAGTCAAGTCTACCCATAGGAGCCTATGCAAGAGTAGCCTAATGAAGCCTAAATCGAATTTAACAAAGTTTTTCTTTTTTTCCTCCTTCCTCCCATGAGTCAGAACTTTGATAGAAGAGCAACTCAATGATACTGTTTGAGACGCTTAAGCCACAAGGGCCCCAATCAGATGTGGTGAACGGCTCCCTCCTGGGGCCATTCTGGAAGTGAGGGTGTGACACTACCAGCTAGTGCCTGGCACCAGAGGCCGCGTCACCACACCTGTTCTGCCTTCCTTGGTAAATACGCCTATTTACGCCGCATGAGAAAATGACAAATCAACGGGATTACAGCAGGTACATGGAAAATTCTATAAAGATTGCTGAAAGAGACACGGCCAGAATATCCTTCAGACCCCAGAGCATGCACAGACTGGCTGTCCTCCTTTGTCTTTCCTTCCCCTCGCTGGCCCTTCTTCAGGCCCCTCTGACCCAACCCTGCCTCCCAAGAAAAGTGCAGCCATGCCAGAAAAGGCGCCCCACCTGTCACACCCTTGCGTTCCCTCTTCTTCTGTTCTGTGCGTGGCGAGAGGTTCCACGCTTACTGGTTGAAAATTCTCTAGAATCCAGTAGACAGCATGCTGTCGTAAGGATAGGCCTAGATCTGTGATTTATTTTAAACGATTTTTTAAAAAGATTTTATTTATTTATTTGACAGACAGAGATCACAAGTAGACAGAGAGGCAGGCAGAGAGAGAGGAGGAAGCAGGCTCCCCGCTGAGCAGAGAGCCTGATGCGAGGCTGGATCCCAGGGTCCTGGGATCATGGCCGGAGCTGAAGGCAGAGGCTTTAACCCAGTGAGCCACCCAGGCGCCCCATTTTAAACCATTTTTATAACAAAATGCTCACTTTGAGACACAGGCAAAATAAAAGGGCCCCATCATCTCCGCACCTGCTTTTTACTTCTATCAGGAGGTACCCGTTGGGGAAAGGGCGTGGGTAAGACATTCTGGCAGGGACAGGCAAAACAATGCAAGCGAGGAAAAGGAACTTCTAAGCGACCAGGGGAGGGATCGGGTGAAACCCCACAGCCCCTCGTCCCGGGGCTCCCATGCAAAGGCAGCTCCCTGGCGGTCCTCCCCCGCGCGTGCGCACAGCCCACACTCGCCGCAGACGTCCGACCGCATGTGCAGGTTTGCGCGGGGGCCATGGATGCTGGAGAACAGGGGCTTATATGAAAAGCCTCCTCCAATGCGGTAAGTAAGTAAAAAAGTAAATGAAGAAATTCGTTCATGCTTTTGATTTTTTAAAAAGATTTTATTTTTTAATTTTTTAATCTCTACCCCCCAATGTAGGGCTTGAACTCATGACCCTGAGAGCAAGAGTTAGTTGCATGCTCGACTGACTGAGCCAGCCAGGCGCCTCTACCCTTGCTTTTAATTTAAAATCTACACACAATTTTTGTTAGGAAAGTCATAAGTCCAATGAAAAAAAACTTAAAAGATACATAAGCAAAAGCAAAGAATCCTGTAGTCTGATGGTCAGAGAGTCACTATAAACATCTTGCCTTAGAAATTTCCAGCCTTTAGTTCTATGCAATAATTAATTAAGATTGTGTTTTGATTATGTCATGAACTACATTTGTTAAATATTTGAATCACATTTTTAAAAACAGCTTTATTGAGGTATCATTGATATATCACAAAATTCACCCATTTTAAGTAGATGGTTCTTTGTGAAGTTACAGAATTGTGCAATCATCACCACAATCTAATTTTAGAACAGTCTCATCACCCCAGAAAGAAGCCTTCTGTTCCATCTGCGGTCAGTCCCTGTTCCCACCGCCTAGCCCGGCAACCACTAATTTACTTTCTCACTCCATGAATTTGCCTTTTTCTAGACATTTCATATAAATGCAATCCTACAGCATGTCGGCTTTTTCATTAGTCTTCTTTTGCTTACTGTGCTTTTGTTGTCCATCTTTATTATAGCTTGTATCACTACTTCCTTGTTTTTATTGCTGAGTAGTATTTCATGGATTGGATATACCACATTTTGTCCATCCGTTCATCAGTTGACAGACAATTGGGTTTTTTTTTTTTCATGTGAGAATCCTCTACATTTATTCACCAAAATGGCTCTCATAGTTGTTTGAAAGACATAACAAAATGTCAGAGAACCATGGAGAATGGTTTACCAGCTAGGAATTGTCGATACTTGTTTTTCTGTTAGAAATTCCACCATCTTTCTGGATTGAGGAAAAATGGAAAAAGAGCCCATGCAGCCTCCCATAGCAATCAACCATGTCCTTCCAGGGAAAATACAAGATTCCTTTTTACTTCTCTGGTCTTCTGTTTCTTTGTAGAGGTTCTAATTTCCATATGATATTTGTAGAGGTTCTAATTTCCATATGAATTTTCAACTATTCCAAATAATGCTGGTATGAACACTTGTCTACAGGTTTTTGTGTGGAGGTGTTTTCTTTTCTCCCAGATTTATACTTAAAAGAGTTAAATTCCTGGGTCATGTGTTCACACTGTGTTAACATTTGGATTACATCTTTAAGGTGCTTACTTGAACCAGTCTGTATTGAAACCTTCACTAGGAAATGAAGTCAGGGGTGTCTGGGGGAAAACTCTGAGATACAAGATCTCCTGGTGTAATTAAAATCACAGGAATTAGATAGGGCCTAAGGTTTGGGTGTTAGTCTAGCAGAATGTGAAGATGGGTTTCTTCCTGTCTAAATTCCGATTGATGCACAAATGTAATGGACATAAAATGCCAACATAAATGTGAGACTGAGTCCGACATGAGCAAAATTTAGAAAAGATTAAGGATATAAAAGGATAATCAGAAGAGATACCTATGTTCCTATGTATACCTATGTTCGTACCAATATTATTCATAATAGCCAAAAGGTGGCAGCAACGCAAGTGTCCATCTGCGTAGGAGCAGATAAAAAATGTGGTCTACCCATGCAATGAAATATTTTTCAGTCTTAAAAAGGAAGGAACTTCTGACCCAGGCTACAATGTGGGTGAACCCTGAAGACATTATGCTGAGTGAAATAGCTAGGCACAAAGGAGAAATACTGTCTGACACCACTTACAAGAGGGGTCTAGAGTAGTCAAATTCATAGAAACAGAACAGAATGGCGGTTGCCAGGGGTTGAGGGCCAGGGCCGGGCAAGGAGTTCCTGTTTCATGGGGAGTGAATTCCAGTTGCGGAAGATGAAAAAGTTCTGGAGGTGGATGGTAGATGGTAGTGATGGTTGCACAAGAATGTGAATGTAATTGAACTGTATACCTGAAAATGGTGTATTTAATCTTTTTTATATTACAATAAACACACACACGCACCCTGGGATGACAGTGTAGTGAAAAGAGGGGGATTCACACCAAGCACTGTCTCTACACCTGCCCCTCGCCTGCCCCAGGCTGGGGAAAGGAACTTCACTGGGGTCATTCTGAGAGCGCCATGGGATTGCTGAAGTTGGGGCACGTTTGGAATGGGGTTTGAACCTTCCTGGGAAATGCCGAGGGTGAGGGGTGGCTCACTAATCAGGAGTGGAGTCAGGCGCCTGCTGCTGCCTTGGGACATCGAGACCAAGGATTCCTGAGTATTCCCTGTTGACCACAGTGGTGGCCAGAGCTGTCTGTAGCCATGTAGAAGTCCTGGCCAAGAGAACCACCTGGGAAAGCAGGGGGCCCGCGACAGCGTAAGACTGTGTGGAGTGTATGGGGATTGGAGCTTGGTGGGGGTGCAGGAAGGTGCCTGGGAGAAAGAAGGTCATGGCACACTGGCGTGACCCGAAGGGAACGCTCACGGCATGGCTGCTTGGAAACGAGGCTCCAGGTAAAGCATTCCTGCTTACCCACCAAGATCCCAGGAAACAAACTGAGGGTTGATGGAGGGGGTGGGGGTGGGGGGTGGGAGGACAGGGCGGCTGGGGGATGGACCCTGGGGAGGGCATGTGCTATGGTGAGTGCTGTGAATTGTGTAAGACTGACGATTCACAGACCCGTACCCCTGACACACATGACACATAGTTAACATTATGTTATCATGGTATATTATATGTTAATTAAAAATTAATTAATTTTTAATTAATTAAACAATTTTAATTGTTAATTAAAAATATGTTAATTAAAAAAAGAAGTCCAAAAGAAAGGAATTACAATTAATCTTTCCTCCCAGTTTAGAACAATGGGCTAGACGTTGAGCCCCGTGGCCTGCTTTCGTCTGTGGTCTCCGCGAGGCGCGGACCACGGCCACCCGGAAGCAGATGCTCCTCCTTCCGCCCAATCTGCCGGAGGTCAATAGCAGCCTGACGCCACGTCCCTCGCTACGTCAAGATGTGCGTCACTCCCGTGTCCCTCGCTACGTCAAGATGTGCGTCACTCCCCTCCGTCCAGCTCCCCAGGAGGCACGTCGTTGCCCGCTTCCTCGGGAGAGGCGTGAGTACCGAGCAGCTGGAGATTTCGAGAACGAGACCAGCTTCGGGTAACTTTTGTGACGGTACAGTGTCGTAATTGTCCTATTTAATTCTTATTCTCGCTGTTGATCTCGCGCGGTGCCTAATTCGTAGGTCAGACTTCGTCATACGCGTGTGTAGGGATAAACCCAGTATCTGCAGGGGTCGGTGCCCCCCCGCGGTTCCGGCGTCCACGGGGGGGTCTTGGCCCGCATCCCCCCGCGCATAAGGGGGCGGCGGTGTGTGGATGGGTTGTCACCTAAAGCCTCGCGTGTGCTCCAGAGTGCACTGCCCGTGAGGGTCCGGCAGCATCTGGGGAAACCGCCGAGGGAAATCACAGAATCTCTTCTCCTGGAGACCGTAAGGAAAACGGATGCCCGCAGAGCCGACCCAATTTAATTTTGCCGACCTTGTGTGTTTTGGAACTCTAGACAGATTCCTGTGAGAACACAGAGAACTGGACAAGAAAGTAAAAAAAAAAAAAAAAAAAAAACGGAATAATCTCTGTTTTTGATGACTGCATGATACGCAAGTCAAATTCTGTGGGGTTCCCTGTTTGTTCCTCGGAAACACTCAGGAGCCCGATCGGTGTCTAAAGGGAGGAACTGTTTGTATATACGTTTGTATATACGTTGTATATACGTTTGTATATCTCCTCAGGTGGCTCCTGAGGAGAATTGCCCTATATTGCCTTGTAGTTGCCCCTCGTTTAAAGTGTTGAGTAAGGGTAGGTCTCGGGCCTGTATAATGACTATATTTATTCAAATACAAATTCATTTATTCAAGTACCCTTTTTTTATTTTTAAAGATTTTATTTATTTACTTCACAGAGAGAGCACAAGCTGGGGGAGAGGGAGAGGGAGAGGGAGAAGCAGACTCCCCGCTGAGCGGGGAGCCCGATGCGGGACTCGATCCCAGAACCCTGGGATCATGACCTGAGCCGAAGGCAGATGGTTAATGACAGAGCCACCCAGGCACCCCTCAAGTACCTTGTTATTTGGAAACACTCTATTTCTATCCTTTTCTTCTAGTCCACAACTCCTCAAGGACCTCTAGTATTTTGGGATCTTAACTCAGCTGCTGACCAGAGCTCTTAGCTGCATAGAGACTGTATATTTTAATGCATTTGTTTGTTGTCAGGGAGTATAAACTTCGTTATTTAGCAACCAAAGATAAACACAGGTTCAGAAACCTGAGGAAATTGTATATAGGTCCTTAAAAAATGTAGGTCTATTTTGCTTATCTTCTCCTTTCTCTTTTTGTTGGGTTTTCTCTGACATCTGTGTGGGGAAATTATCGCTGTATTTTCTTCTTGTATTCTTGGAGCCGGGTATTGAGTAACCAAAATTCACGATTTGACAAGAAGGGGATAGTGTGATGAATATGGTTGGGCCCCATATCCATGTAAGAGACCCCATGTCAGTTCTATAGTCCTTGTGATTTTTGAAAATCTTTACGCAACACCCAAAGGCAACTGCGATAAAGAACATCCGACATGTCAGGGAATGGGTCTCAGCCCAGGTCAAGTCCAGCCATGCTGGGCTCTGGTATCTTACACACGAAGCAGAGTAAGGTCCACAGTGTCCGTTTCACCTAATACGCCTGGACCTTGGCCAAACCACAGCGTTCACAGTGACATGGAGATATATAATGGACATGGACAAATGGCCAGTAAACTTCAACATCTGCTTTTTGTCTTGAGTGTGTCTCTTTGTCTTGTCACTGTGGAAAAAAATCCCGGAAAAGTCTTGAAAGCTAATTAGCTCCAAATTTACTTTAGGAAAGAAGGGCCAAAGAGTCTTGATGACAAATTTGTCTTTGTTCCAGCTTCCAAACTGGCTTTTGACCCCTTGATTTAACATGGGTGATTATTTATTTGCACATAAGTCCTTTGTTTTTGTTTTGGTTTTGTTTTGTTTCTCAATACAGAAATATCTTTCCTGGAATAGGCACCTGGTTTCAGATTCCCATTTGCAAAGATCTGCTGGCTCAAATAAGCTATAAAGTACTGTACTAAATATCCCTTTCATGTTAAATTTGTAGGCATTATAAGAGGAAATGTGTTATAATAACGTGCTGTTTTTTAAATTTATATTTTTCTCCAAATTAATGCAGTATCTTTAAAAACTCTAAGTTTCAGGGGTGCCTGGGTGTCTCAGTGGGGTAAAGCCTCTGCCTTCGGCTCAGGTCATGATCCCAGGGTTCTGGGATCGAGCCATGAATCGGGCTCTTTGCTTAGCAGGGAGCCTGCTTCCTCCTCTCTCTCTGCCTGCCTCTCTGCCTACTTGTGATCTCTGTCAAATAAATAAAATCTTTAAAAAGAAACCACAAAACTCTAAGTTTCTGCCCTGTTCACATATTTTTACTACACGTCCACATACTTTTCTACACTCCTTTTTCATTGTATTTAAAATTACGTTCTTTTGATACAGGTGGAGATGAAAAATTAATAATTTAAAATGAGCTTTTTTCTTTTTAAAAATTTTTTATGTAAATTCAGTTAATTAGCACGGAGTGTATTATTAGTTTCAGAGGTGGAGTTCAGCGATCCATCAGTTGCACACGAGACACAAAAAAAATAAATTTAAAATGAGTGTTTAAGATGATCAGTGATGGTCCATTATCTTGGAAGACCAAAATTTGACTCAATTCCACCTCATTCTGTGATAATCACAAAGCTTCTGCTGGGCAATCTCATTACAAATTCACACACACATATTTGAGAACTATATATTTACATATACATTATACATATAATGTATATATATAATGTATATTATATATATATGTATATATATGTGTGTGTGTGTGTGTGTGTATATATATATATATATATATATATATGTAAGGAAGCCATTGGCCCACACACATTCTATCTCTTTGTTTTAGAGCAAAAGGTTTTAGGGTAAAATGAACAGACTTGAGTGAAAAGATATGGGATCTCTGTCCCCTTTCAGTTCCTAATCTAATGATGATCCATGTCAGTCCTCTGCTGTGCAGGAAAGGCACAGAGGACTCCTTAGGATTGTCGGCCCATTTCCTCTAAGCAGCAAAACTTGTTTAGTCCCCCCGCTGTGCATGTGCTGGGAGACTGCGTGCTCAGAAACTTTTGTCTGCGAGCCAGCCAGGAAATAGATCTCTCTGTGGGGCTTCATCAACCTTTGCTGCTCTTTGGTCTTTGTGGAGGTCCTGGGATTGCAGGTTCTGGACCCAGTCCAAGGAAGCTCAGTTTCCTTGCCAAAATCCATGTGAATTATCCCTAGATAGAAGAGTTACCCCTTTTTGCTTTTTTTTTTTTTGGTAAAGTATGAATTTGAGGGTCACTCATTCCCTCATATAAACACTGGCATAAATAGCATAAATAGCTTATTTTCTCCTTGGGATCATACTCTATCCTATGGCTGCCAAAAGAACCTGGACCCTTCTGTGGGTAAACCAGCCTCTTATCTTGTGTGGGAAGGACATTTATATGTTTATAGGTGCTTTATTACAGACTGAAAATTTGAAGCAGCATGTGAACACTGTGGAAACATAGTTGAGAGTAAATTTATCTTGTTATGGTTTTGAAATGAATAAAATATACTTTAATTAGTAAAGGAAAATTTAATAATTTTATTGAAATGAATTTTACTATTATGGCAAATCTAAAACACAAAGGCAATAAATAGATAATAATAATACTGTGACATTACATCATCTTTGTAGGTAACATGAGACTGGGGTTGAGATTGAGTTTTTGGTAATTGTTAGGAAAACACAGTGTTTTGGTCAACTTCTGGGTCTCACTGTTGGACTATTGTGATGGAGAAACATTTTCTTGCTTAGTCTACTTTGCCTTTAGTGAGCCTAATTATATTCATATCTAAGAAAAGTGCAAGCCTATAATGCATCACTTTATCACTTTTCAAAATGACTTTCACTATAGATAATGATCTAGTAAATTAAGATGTTCTTTTTTCTTTTAAAGATCTTATTTATTTATTTGACAGACAGAGATCACAAGTAGGCAGAGAGGCAGGCAGAGAGAGAGGAGGAGGCAGGCTCCCCACTGAGCAGAGAGCCCCATGTGGGGCTCGATGTGGGGCTCGATCCCAGGGTCCTGGGATCATGACCTGAGCTGAAGGCAGAGGCTTTAACCCACTGAGCCACCCAGGCGCCCCTAAATTAAGATGTTCTAATTAACTATTACTTAGACATTGGATATTGAAGTTTGTAGTTCTACTTTTTCCTTTTCTGTTTGTAGTTTTTTTGCCTTTCTTGAAATATTTTCTTAGGATAAATTTCTGGGAGTAAAATTCTTGAGTTAAACTATTGTTCATATTTACTTTTCTTATTTAAACACCCCCCCCCCTTTTACTTGTTTGGCTGTTTTTGTTCTCAGTTTTTCAAAATCATGAAATATTTTGGTCATAAAGAAAAGTATAGAGAATGTTCTCAAATCTGTAAAGCCTCTTAAGCGCTTGTGTTAACTAAAGGGACATCTAATGAATGGAAATTTACTCCTTCAGTGTTTTAGGAATGTGGTTTCCTAATGTGGATCAAGTCAAAACTCTAGGTCTTACTGAGCATTTACTATGTGCAATGAACACAGACCAAAAACACAAAAAGATTCTAGAGATGTTGACTTGAGCTAACTCACTCTTCCCTAGGCCAGAGGCTATTTCAGAAGTTTCCTCCTTTCCTCCTGCCAGAGGTGGGTCTGCATTAAGACCTAGTCTCCCACTAGTGGCACCTTTCCCTTGGTAGCATGGGAGGGTGGGAAGAGGAAGCTGAAGCAGAGGGGAAAGCCATCATTCATATGGAGGCACAGAGACATCTGGATACCCTGAAGGTGACAGGGCGTGCCTGCCTTGTCCTTTCACTTTGAAAGAGCTGCCTTTGTATCCTCGACCTACTTTCAGAGAAGGTGAGATGCTGGTCTGTCTCCACTCCTGCACAGTCTGAAATGGCCACAGGCAGTCTGGGGGAGGGGATGTTGGATCTGTCAGGAGGTCTGTCAGGACCTTGGAAGAATCCTGTCTTGCTGGGATGAACCCCTTCCTAAAGGAGAAAGTTGCCTGGAGCATCACTTGAAGTGTTGCTTGTTTTAGTTGACTTCTACCACCTAGTGGCCGTTTCTGAGAAGCTCTTTTCCCCTTTGTTTATTTTTAAAAGTATTTTCATGTAGGCGGACGTTTGTAACTCTCAATCCCTGTTTTCTTTAAGGATATTAAGAGCAAAATACCATCGTATCACAAAGGGAAGTAACCACTGCGAGTGCCAAAAATTAGAGGTGCTCAAAGAGGGGAATCGGGGCAGTCACGTGTCTATATGGCTTGTTCTCGTCTACACTGTTTGGCTTTTTATTGCCATGTGTGTATAATACTTTTATAATACGTGTTTTAAGTTTTGAAGTTGAAAAAGTCTTATTAAAAATCCAAATAGGAGAGCTCAACAATCAGGAAACAACCCAATTAAAAAATGGGCCAAAGACCTTAAAAGACACCTTGCCAAATATGGTACTCCTGTGCAAACAAGGATATAAAAGATGATTCCCATAATAGATCATCAGGGAAATGCAAATTAAAGCAAAAAGATACAACATCTATCAGCATGGGCAAATTTCAGAACTCTGACGATACCAAATGCCAGCAGAGATGGGGACCTATGAGAACTCTCACCATTGCTTGAGGGAGTACAGAATGGTACAGCCGCTTTGGAACACAGTTCAGGGATTTGTTACGAAACCACTTCTGTCTACTCTTACCACATGATGCAGCAATTCTGTTTCTTGGTATTTATGCAAAGGAGGTGAAAACTATGTTCACACGAAAACTGACATGATTGTTTATAGCAGCTTTACCCACAATTGCCTAAACTTGGAAGCAACCGAGATGCCCTTCAGTAAGTGAATAGTTAACAGACGGTGGTCCATCCAGACAGTGGAATATTATTCAGTGCTAAAAAAAACGAGCTGTCAAGGCATGAAAAGACACTGAGGAAACTTCAACACATATTACTAAATGCCAGAATGAATCTGAAAAGGCTACATGGTCTGTGATTACAACTGTATGACTTTCTGGAAAAAGCAAAACTAGGGAGACAGTAAAAAGATCAGTGATTGCCAGGAGATGGATGGAGGGGGAGGGGTGATGGGTAGGCGGAGGATTTTTAAGGCAAACAAGATATGGTGCATGACACTGTAGTGACAGATATACATCATTATGTATTTGTCCAAACCTATAGAACATGCAGCACCAAGAATGAACCGTGATGCAAACTACGGATTCTGTGATTATGATGAGGAAGTGTAGGTTCATCCATTGTAAGAAATGTAACACCCGCGGTGGGGGGCGTTGCTGAGTGGCTAAGTGGGTTAAGCCTCTGCTTTCAGCTCAGGTCATGATCCCAGGGTCCTGAGATCGATGGGATCGAGCCCCACATCGGGCTCTCTGCTCAGCAGGGATCCTGCTTCCTCCTCTCTCTCTGCCAGCCTCTCTGCCTACTTGTGATCTCTGTCAAATAAATAAATAAAACCTTTTATTAAAAAAAAGAAACATAACATGCCAGTGAGGGTGTTGATAATGGGGTAGGCTGTGTAGGTGTGGGGTTAGGGAGCATATGGGAATCCCTGTACGTATATATATTTTTAAAAATATTTATTTATTTGGCAGAGAGAAGGGGGAAGCAGGCTCCCCACCAGGCAGAGAGCCCGATGCGGGGCTCGACCCCAGGACCCTGGGACCGTGACCCGAGCTGAAGGCAGAGGCCCCAACCCACTGAACCACCCAGGCGCCCCCCTGTACCTATATCTTAAGTTTTCATGAACCTAAAACTGCTCTGTGGAATTTAAGAAACAAAACAAATGAACATGGAGGGAAAAAGAGAGAGAGAGGCAAACTAAGGAGCAGACCCTTAACTATAGAGAACAGACTGACGGCTGCTGGCGGGGAGGCGGTAGGGGGATGGGTGAAATTGGTTTTGGGGATTAAGGAAGGCACTTGTGATGAGCACAAGGTAATTTTTGTAAGTGATGAATCACTAAATTCTACCCCTGAAGCTATTACTACATTATATGTTAACTAACCAGAATTTATTTTTTAAAAGATTTTATTTATTTATTTATTCATTTATTTATTTATTTGAGAGAGAGCAAAAGAAATAGAGATATCACAGAGGGAGAGGGAGAAGCAGACTCACCACTGAGTGCAGAGCACAACCTGGGGCTTGATCTCGGGACCCCGGGATCGTGACCGGAGCCAAAGGCAGAGGGTTAACCAGGTTAGCCAGTCAGGTGCCCCAGAATGTCAGATTTTCTTAAACTGGGAGGCACCTACAGCAGAATCTAGGGGTTTCCTATATTGGGTCAAAGTGCCATTCAGCCGGTCAGGATCTTGTATGTTTATACTGAGTCTCCTCTAGCCTCAACACCGTTGTACACATGACCTCCCTTTAATGAGATACCCTCCCATGCCCTCTTCCCCGAAATCTGTCCTCCTTTTGAACCAAAACACCGCATGTCCTAAACTCCCCACTTTCAGGGAATGCTTCTGGACTGACCTGTCTGGTTCCAGTCACCCTCGTCACTCCAGCTCAACTGTGAGGCAGTAAACCATCCCAAACACATCAGGATTGTGGTTCTGGAGTCCCACAGTGTCCAGCTTCATTGCCCACATCCTGGGCATGAGAATGGTATTTATTTATACTCTCAGTTTCCCCATTTGTAAAACAGAGCAGTGTTATAAGGACTGAATGAAATGGTCAAAGTAAAGCCCTTAGCATAAGCATATGTTTTTCACGTCTGTCAGTTTTTCTTACTCTTTTTATGTGCTCCCTGTCCCTGTTGCTCTCCAGCTATCTAATTATAAGAGGAAGATCCTGTCTGTGTGCCCTCCAGATGATTGCAGTTAATTGGGCTACCCCTGCCGTGTTCCTGAGGAAGGACAGTCAGATGACTAATGTCACGTTGCTTCCCCCTCCACCTCGTCCCCACCCTGTGAGGGAGGACTCCGGCAGTGGACAGCACAGCTCCCAGCCTGCACAGCTTTGCTGGCTCCAGGGTGCTCTGGTCTTTCCTGCCCGGCCCCCGCCCTGCCCCCTTCCACCGCCCCTCTCCTTGTGCCTCACCTCGGTTTTCCCAGCCTCTTCCCTCTTCCTCCCTTCAACCGCTGTTTTCTCTCTTTCCTGTCTGCCTGGTTATGAGCACGTTCACTGGATTCTGAAAGAACCTTCTCTTTTTCCCACATCCCACTGAAGGTTTCCCCCCTAAGTTTTCCTTTTTTTCTCTGCAAACTTCTTGAAAGAGGAGGCTGTGTGCTGGGCTTTGGTTTCTGTGTCATCCACCCCTTCCTGCGCTCCTGCCCATTTTGGACTTGCCCCTGCAGCTCTCCTTGAAATAGCTCCCTCTGCCATTCCTTCTCTGTCTTCATGCTCCGTAATGTCTCTGTGGTCCCCCCACCCCCATTGCTCGAGTCCTGCTTTCTGAACCTCTTTTTTTCTGACTTTGATGACCTCGCTCTGGATTGTCACGGTCTGGTCAGTGCGCTCAGTTGGTGCAGAGGGTCTCCCAGTTCTGACTCTGCACCGGGGGGGGGGCGGTGGTGGTGCCCAGCTTAGGGTTGTGTGGGGGCAGATCCATGTTAGGAGAGGAACTGGTGCCTTTGGAGCCAGGGGCCTGATTGGGAAGGCTCCCTGGTAGTGACCTCTTCACTCCATTCTGCGTCTCTTCCCATCTTACACCTTTTCGTTTTTTAAAGATTTTCTTTATTTCATTTGAGAGATAGAGAGATATTATGGGCCCATGTGTGAGTTGGGGGAGGGGTAAAGGGAGGGAGAGAATCTTAAGCAGACTTCCTTCTGGGCACTGAGCCCGACGTGGGGCTGGATCTCACAACCCTGAGATCCTGACCTGAGCCAAAACCGAGAGTTGGACGCTTAACTGACTGCCACGCAGGCGCCCCTCTTCTTACACCTTTTTTCTTGCTCTCCTTCCTGATCCCACTCCTTAAAAGAGGTGGAACCCATTTCAGTGTTCTGTTCCCATTCTACCTTCTCTTCACTCCTAATGCTTAGTTATCATACCTATGCAGGTAACTCTCCCTTAGCCTTTCTCCTTCATCTCTTATCACTTGCTAGGGGTTTCCAGCCATGCCCCCATCCATCTGCAACTTTATGTCAGGGTGGCATTATTCCTTCACCTGTCTGAGCACTTGGTCTTTCCTTTCGATGCCTTCCTTCCCCCACCCCCCAGCTCTGTGACTTCAGCCCTTCTGCCTCCTACCCATGCTCCCCACTCTGCTGCCTCTTTTGAACCTCAGGTCCATCTTTCCCCCCAAAATCTGCTTTGTGCAGATCACTCTTTGCTCCAAAATCTTTAATGGTGCCTTCTTGCTGACAGCGGGGAAAAAAGCCCCTGGCCCGGCATTCAAGGCTCTTCATCATGTGGCCTTAACCTCCATTTTTAAAGTTACTGACTCCAAATCCTCACCCACATGAGCACCCGGCTCCAGGTGGGTGGTTCTTTGGCAAGCAAGCTGCCAGTCTTTGCTCTCACTCTCTTCCCTATGCCTGGGAAGCCCTCCTTCTCCACTGGTCCCCTCCCCTTTTAGGGGACTAAAATGGTCCTGTCTTTTAACACTTCCCAGCCATCTGAGCCCACGGTGCTTTTCTGCCTCCCTGAACTTCTAAGTCACATTCTTTTTCTTTTCTTTTCTTTTGTGTCCATGCATAGGGTGTCCAAAAAGCTAAGACCTCTGCAGGCAGAACCTGGATCTTACCTGGTTGCAGAAAGTGTTTTGGACAATACAGGACTCCCGAATGTACCACCATTTCCTAACCACAGTGGTGGACAGGTCTCTGCTTGGCAGTTTGTTTGTTTGTTTGTTTGTTTCTTTCTTTCTTTTAAATACAACTGGAACGATCCCTTCCTGCTTTCTCAGATGGCTGTTGTAATAATTAAAAGAGCTAAAGTATAAGAAAATGCTTTGAAACCTCAGGGATATATACAAATGTCAGCTGTCGATTATCATTTCAGATCACTACTCAGTCCCTTCCTTGTCAGTGGATCCTTGTCTCTTTCTTGCTATAAACAGGTCTAAACCAGACTTGCCCAGCTTTAAGCTTTGCTTGGCAAGAACAATCGCAAAGAGCTATCACTCCTTAAGCCCCAGGACATAAGAAGATTACCAGCTGGGCACAGGGAGCGCAGCTCCTTCTGCTGCTCTGCTCCGATGACTGGGTGCCTGGGAGAAGCAGCTTCTTGCCATCTGTCACAGCGTCTGGCTTATGCTCAAGGATGCGGCTCTGTTTCTCAGCTAACAACATGTACCGGACCCACGCCATGAACCTGAGGATCTTGGACACATGTCCTACAGGATGGTTCTCTTTGACGTGTGGCCCCGTGAGGCAAGCTACACCCTCAAATGTTTTCTCTTGCTATCAGAGGCCCCCATGGGATACAGATAATCAGTCTCTGCTTCACCTCATTTGCCATCGCTGCCAAATGGTCTCTATTGTTGAGGGTTTTTCTCAAACTGGTGGATGTGTTTGCCTCCTTGCCTCTCTCTCCTGGCTCTTGCTTGCTCTTCTCTATTTCCCCCAAGTTAGGATTAAAAATGACATACTGAGTTAACTTTATTTACATAGGTGCTGTGTTTGACAGCTCTTGGGCCAATTTTGTAGGCTTATTCTTAGTTAGTCCTCCCTGCTGTAAAGCTCATAGTCCTTGAATTGAAAATGCAAAGAATTACAAAGAATCACAAGAAGTGGAAACAATGTTCCCCTTAGTGCCTGAACCTTGTCACTACGTACCTGTATACATAAGGCCTTATTGCCTGTCCTGTTTGTTTTGCTTGTCTGTTCAAGCAGTCTGTTAACATTTTTTAAATTGATGGACTTCATCTTTTGGAGTTTTAGGATTGCAGAAAAATTGTACAGAAACTAAAGTTTCCGTATCCTCTTCCCTCCCCCTCTCCGAACAGGTTCCCTATTCTTACTGTCTTGTATTGGTACTATTTACGTTTGTAGTAACTGGTGAGCCATTATTGATACACTATAATTAATTGAAGTTCATAGACTTCGGAGTCCCTTTAGCGTTCACTCTTTGTGCTATATATTCTGTGGGGTTTGCCAAATGCATAATCCGTCATTACTGTGTCATACAGAGTACTTTCACTGCCCTAGAATTCCCCGGGGTCTCACCTACTCATCCCTATTTCCCCTCCCCTCCCCTCCCCCTCGGCAGCCTGTTACTTTTCATACATTCCGGCCACAGTGCCTAGTATTGGGCTGTGTATCCCAAACGCGCTAATTATGTATGTGTGGGGTGTTTGATAGTAACAGTAACCAACTAACTAACTAAGTAACAAGTAACTAACCACGGAGTTAATATCTGTCTGGACAGCAGTACACACTCCTCGTGTGCTCGGGCATTGCTTCTGGAACCACAGTCTCTAGCGGATTATAGAATATTCTCAGGCAGTTTTTTTTTTTTAATTTAAAGATTTTATTTATTTCTTTGACAGACAGAGATCACAAGTAGGCAGAGAGGCAGGCAGAGAGAGAGAGAAAGGGAAGCAGGCTCCCCGCTGAGCAGAGAGCAGGATGTGGGGCTTGATCCCAGGACACTGAGATCATGACCTGAGCCACAGGCAGAGGCTTTAACCCACTGAGCCACCCAGGCGCTGCCTCTCAGGCAGTTTTTTTTTTATGAGCAAGGTATGGATTAGGACAAAATCTTCTTGAGAAGTAAAGTGGTGTAGTCAGCATCTCCTGGGAAGGGCTGTGGTTTGCTTGTGGTCTGCTGCTTCACTATTTCAAGGGCCCAGTGAAGACACCAGTCAGGTGAGCTCCTGGCCTTGGCCATGGCCCAGGGGAGCTGCTGGAGTGTCAGTGAGCACACACTTTATTCAGCAAGGGCTTTAATAGGTGCAGGGGGCCCTTGAGTGGCTCCTGGTGGATGCTATAGGCATGAAGCAAAGCCTCTTTCTAAAACAGCAGTGAAATCTGGCAATAGCCCCCCAGAAGCACTGGCTTGCTCGGTGTCATTTCCTGGTAAGGCAGTTAAAGAAAATGGATGATTTTGGTTTTTCAGGACGACTTCCTTTGAATGAATGAATTGGGATGTATTGCTGATAAGATGGCAGTCGCTTTCTAAAACTTCATGTGAAGTTCTGCCGGACTCTCTTATTTCTGGGTTAGGTTTGGAGAATGAGTGACAGCCCCTCAGGCAGCAGGAAGGTAGGAACCAGCAATGATCGCTGGCTACCGCACGCTGCGTGCTTCAGATAGTTTCTGTTGTTGGAATCTGTTCTTGCATAGATGCGTGAGTAGAAGGAATCTTTTACGCAGATAGTCTTGTAAAATGTCTCCTTGGCTATAGAGTTCATATTCAGTTGTTTCCACAGAGGGTGGGCAGCTGTAGAGTTACTGATTCCATGTGAACAAGGATGGTAATAATGTCCACTGTCAGTCTCTAAGCAAACCCCAGCAGGTGGCTGGTGGAAGGTGACCTAGGAGCAGGGAAAATGTTTAACGACGTTGGAAGCTGTTCTGTGTGACCATCACTGGGTCTCTAGTCTCCCTTATCCTCCTGAGAGCCTTGTCTACACTGCACATTCTCAGGACTCTCCCTCTGTAACACGGCCTCAGAGCCCCTTCTCAGCCTTTCCACCAGGGTAGTCCCTGCTCACCTCCGTGGTCCTTGGGAAGCTGTGATTGCCCATTAAATTATATCTCAAAGGGGTTAGAGTCTAGAGGCTAAATAGATCCCAAAGTATGAGAACGGGAAGTTGCTTAATATTGTTTCAAGGTTTTATTAATTTAACATAAGATCTTTCCAGAGCTCTAAGCATCCTTATCTGCTACACATGCATACTATGCACACTTCAGTTTAAGCTCTGAATGTTTAGGGGCACCTAGGTGGCTCAGTCGTTGGATGTCTGCCTTTGGCTCAGGTCATGATTCCAGGGTCTTGGGATTGAGCCCCGGTTTGGGCTCCCTGGTTGGCAGGAAGCCTGCTTTCTCCCTCTCTCTCTCCCCTTGCTCATGTTCCTTCTCGCTGTCTCTCTCCCTCTGTCAAATAGATAAGTAAATAAAATCTTCAAAGAAAAAAAACACTAGATGTCTAGAAGGCCAGTTGAACTTTAATGACTAATTGGTCTTTGAGAAAACACAAAAGGCTAATTAGAGTCAGAGCAAGAGAACCAGAGGTTGCCTTTTCTCTGTTGTCCCTGCGGGGAGGGAAATGGGGTTCAGTTCCTCTGAGGTTTCAGGCCAGAGACTGGGAGATGCCAATCCACTGAGAAGAGAGGGTCGGGTAATAACCAGAATGATCAGAGCTGAAGTTCCGCAGCCACCCTCGCCCAGCCCTGTTCAGGAGAGAGCTGAGCCTCTGGTACCTGCAGAAGAACAGTCTGGAACCTAGGTGACTCCTCACGCTCTGTTTGCCACATCATGGGTTCCAAGCACCAGCTGTTTACCCATTAGTGAAAGGAATACATCTCCCTAATAAATTCATAGTTCTTTTTTGTTATTTTATTTATTTGAGAGAGAGTGAGAGAGGGAATGAGTAGGGAGAGTGGCCGAGGGAAAAAGAGTCCAATGCAAGGCTTGATCCCAGAGATCATGACCTGAGCTGAAGGAAGACGCTTAACCGACTGAGCCCCCCCAGGCACCCCAATTTCTATTTCTTTTAAAATAATTATATACATTATTTTTAAATAGTAAAAATCCTAAAAACAAATTAAAAATTGAAATATGTAATATTTTTCAAATAATTTAAAATAAAGTAAATTTCAAATAGTTTAAAATGTTATGGTATTTATAAGAAAAAAAATCAGACTAATGGTAGCATAAACAAGGTAACATTTTCCCTCTATCACATAAAGGAAATCTGAAGGAAGATAATGCAGGGATGAAATGTCAACTCCACAAAGTAGTCGGGGAACCAGACTAATTTCATCTCTCTGCTTTGCCATTCCTAGGCTCCAGCCATCACATCCGTATTTAAGGATGTGGGATGGATAAAAGAAAGAAGGGTTTCCTTTCCCTTTTTAGGGGATTTGCTCAAAGTCCCATAAAACACTGTCATATCAGATTCTTTTAACCTTTTCATCTCAACCCAACACAAAGCAAGGATGTCCTCCATGGGGGTTCTCCTCTGTGTACCCCCTATCTTCCACTATTGTCATGGGACCATTCTTCCGTGTTCTTGCTATGGCCAAGATCTACCTTTCATTCCTGGAAGCATACCTTGCTATACACTAGAACCAGTTTTGTTAGAATGTGGGGAAAATCCACACAACTGCAGAATATGAGTATTGTTGGTGACAATTTGAAGGTGGATTCTGGTTCTAAAACCCATGATCTGAGACATCACATTGCTGTCCGGGTCATAGGGCTTTCAGGATTGAGAGCACTGTGGTATACGAGTCAGAGTGAGCTCAGCTATCCCATGACAGCCAAATCTCAGTAGCTTAATTCACTAAGTTTTTTTTTTTTCTTTTGTTCAGGCTACGTGTTCAGGGAGAACTTCATACCTACATAGAACTTCAGGAGAGGGGGGATCTCTAGTGAGATCTCTAGTGAGAGAATTGCTTAGGGATCAAGGAAATAAAACAGTTTACCCTCCAAACACATGCATCTAATTGGAAAAAGAATCCTCAGTGGATTTTGGATTCAATTTTCAAGTTGGCTGAATGGTGTGAACTTTATTCCCCAGAAACATCTCTGTAGAGACCTGGCCATTGACAGCGTTTGCCAGGGAAGAGGAAAGAACACATTTGCTTTACTCACAGTGAAACATATGGAAAGAAAGAGCCAACTGGGAAAATGTTTTGTGGGTAGTTTCCCTTTACTAAGGAGACTGTCTCGTGACTTTGGACGGTTGTCTACATAAGTGGGTCCATGTTGGGCCTGCCTGTTTCACTTCCTAAAACTTGCCAAACCGTTCTGTGCGAATGTAACTTTGTTGAACTGGGGTATTTATATACTCCTCATGGTTGTAGTGGGCTTCCACTGAGGGGGTCACATTTCTTCCAAAGAAAGCCAGGAATGGACACAGATCACAAAATCAACTGTGAAAGAATTAGAGCAGTAATGCAATGTAGCAGGTTGGCCAAAGTTTTCTTCATCACCCAGAGGCAAGATTGAAAATCAGAGAAGAAACCTTGAGGTCATTGAGCATTGTTTATTTTTTTAAGATTTTATTTATTTATTTGATAGGCAGAGATCACAAGTAGGCAGAGAGACAGGTGGTGGGTGGGGGGAAGAAGCAGGCTCCTGCCTGAGCAGAGAACCTGATGCGGGACTTGATCCCAGGACCCTGGGATCATGACCTGAGCTGAAGGCAGCAGCTTAACCCACTGAACCACCCAGGCGCCCCTCATTGGGCATTTTGATGACATTGAGGTTGCCCGTGTATTCTTATGGGGATTAATGCCCATTTTGAATGAAAACTGTGAGAGCCACAGAGTTATCTGTCAGATGGAAAGAGGATGGGTTGGGGGGGAAGTGCTGCCTATTTCATGGTAGAAATGGTGACATGGCGCAGGGTTAAACTGAAGACTAATGAGAGTCTGTGAGAGGGACAGTGGCTCTTGGTGAAACTTGGAAAAAGTGTAGATCCTGAATTTCTAATACAGAACAAAGTCTATTTATTCAAAGCAGAGAGTGGCAAGGAGAGGAACACCCTTTGGCTCTCCTACAACGAACTATAATTATGAATAAATATCTGGAGAGATTCTTGTCAGCAGTATTAGCTGTGCCTACTTTGGATACGATAAACCAAGGCAAGAACAAGTACAGAACCTTGAGTGGTAGCTCTTTGTGGAACAAAATGAAGGCACTCTTTCTTCATGGCTCATCCAAACCCATTTCCAATGCTGGCTCTCCAGCAGAGACTAATCACTGGGAGATAAAGATGTGCCACCGGTTGGGGGGAGGGGGGTGGGTCACAGGATCACATGTCTAGAAGGAGAGCCTACGCTTTCCCATGTATTATCTCAGTATTATAGCTTTTAGACAATATGGGCTACAAAAGGAAGGTTCTTTATATTATATATTTAGCCTAAAACTATGATAACATCCTTTGGCATGGCCATTATCTGATGGTATTTGAAACTGAACCAACATCCTATTTCCAGACTTTAACAAATGAGAGTCTTCATGTTGTCTGAAGTTATTTCCTGAGTTTAAGTCAGACTTCTTTTCTCCAATTCATTCAAGTTTAGTATTTTTTTAAAGAAAAGATCTCCTGTAGACAATTAAATTTCCCAGAATTGTTTAAGCACTGTTATTGTTCTCAATGAGAATATTTCCTATTGAACTCTAGCTGTGTAACTTGATGGGAATTCTCATGCGTATCTATCATTGCCATACTGGGAGGATTTGCAGGAGACCTAGGAAATAACTCAGTTAACCTGTAGCAGAATCCCAATTTAGAATATTCATTCTAGTAAGTCTTCTGGCCAGAGGATGCAAGTATGAATCAGGCATGACATTTGCCCTCAGAGAACTTGCACTTTAGAAGGGGAGATAAAAAGACACATTATTTATATAGAAGGCAGGATTGTTCTATCTTACCTTCTCTCCTCTCACTGAACTGTTGGGAATGAGCCTGAGGGAAAATGTGTGTGTGTGTGTGTGTGTGTGTGTGTGTGTGTGTGTATGTGTGTTTAGGTGGAGGGAAGATACTATGCATGAAAATGCAGGAGAATGAATGAATGATTACCTAAATATAAGTTTCATTATATGAAGGGAGAGTGATAATTTGTGCTCAGGCACTGGAGAATACTATTTTTATCTAGTGAGAGACAGTGTATCATGGTGGTTAGGAATGTGGACTCTCCAGCCGGATTGCTGGTTCAGATCCCTCCTCTGCCACTTACTTTGTTCATGATCTTGGGCAAGTTCTAACTTCTCTGTGCCTCAACGATCTAGTCTGAAAATGGGTATAATAATTGGGCAGTCACAAAGGTGAAATAAATTTAACAAGTTTAAACTGTGTATACCAGTATCTGCCATGTTGTAAGTGCCCAACAAAGTAGTAGGTATTACTAACAAACTCCTTAGACATTCCCATATCCTTTTTTAAAATAAGATTTTATTTACTTATTTGACAGAGATCACAAGTAGGCAGAGAGGCAGGCAGAGAGAGAGAGAGAGAGAGAGAGGGAAGCAGTCTCCCTGCTGAGCAGAGAGCCTGATGTGGGGCTCAATCCCAGGACCCAGGTTCATGACCTGACCCAAAAGCAGAGGCTTAACCCACTGAGCCATCGAGGAGCCCCACATTCCCATATCCTTAACCACAATTTTTGAAATTCACTGTCCTGGCAAAAGAGTTGTATGTTTTTTTCTCCCTGAGCTCCTGGCTGCTTGCTGCAAATTTATACCTATAGGATTCAATGTTTGTCGGCTCTGTGAGTGCTACCTGTCGATGTGCGTAATGTCAATATAACAGAAAGGCTGTCAGCTCTGTTAAGGATGCAGGAAGTCGAGGCTGCGACCTCGGATTGTACCGGCATCTGTGATGTTACTCCATTCTACTCTTAGGAGGATTTTAGTAGTATCCATGAAGGAAAGCTTTCCAAAATTTTAAATTCAAAAAGATCAACAGAGGGGGTGCCTGGGTGGCTCAGTGGGTTAAGCCTCTGCCTTTGGCTCAGGTTATGATCCCGGAGTCCTGGGATTGAGCCCCGCTTCGGGCTCTCTGCTCAGCGGGGAGCCTGCTTTCTCCTCTCTCTGCCTGCCTCTCTGCCTGCTTGTGATCTCTGTCTGTCAAATAAATTAAAAAAAAAAAAAAGATCAACAGAACAATGATCGCTTCATTATTTTTCCTGTAGACATCCTCTACACACCTCAGTATTCAGAACTTACATCCACAGCAGGGATGTCCGGGTGGCTCAGTGGGTAGAGCATCCAACTCTTGATCTCAGGGTCATGAGTTCAAGCCCCACACTGGGCATGGAGGCTACTTAAAAAACAAAAACAGCAGTTTACCTCCATGGCCAACACTACGAGGTAAAAGCCATGATGGGAATTATATTAAAAGCAAAGGGAAACTAAAGGTATCATTTGTTTGCTCATAAATCCCAGAATTCTTGGGGCCTGAGGCTCACCATGACACAATTTGGGTTGGTTGTCCTGCTCACAATGGTCCTCTGCCCATTGTTCAGGGTGATTTCAGGGGGTGCCTATCCTCTCTTCCTCTATGGTGCCACTTCCTTGGTTATACTTGGTGGCATGTGAGATGGCATGACTTAGTCTGGATCAATGGAGATCTCATTCCTAGAGGTTTAGAATTGGATCCATGAGGCTCAAGGCTTTCCATGGGGCTGACTTAGAAATTTGTGAACTTGGGAGCAGTGGGAAGCAGGTGTGCAGGGCACAGAGGAGTGAGACCGCCAGGGTCCTGCTGGTTTCCTAGAAGTGGACTCTGGTCTTCCCAGAGGACCAACTTCATTATGCCTTTGGACTCTATGAAACGCCCCTGTATCCTCGTGAAAATTCTTATTCCTGGAGTCAGAGCATATTGGTTTTGGTTTAGTTGCAGTTCGAAGTCTTAATTAACACTGCATTGGGTTGGAATGAGAAAGCTGTCATCGTGACTAAAGGGAGACTTCCATAAATATCCAGACCAGAGATTTGGAGTCAGGACTCCTATTAGTGAGGGTTCAGCTGGAGAAGCAGAAGCTCTGTGAACATCGTGGAATAAGGAATCCGTAGAAGTTCGAGCTTGCACAATTGCGGTTGCTGCTGGTGAAGCAGTGGTCTAAAAAAGGGGGGGGGCTCTGGGAAATCTAAGAAAAGTGTTTAACCACCGCCAGCCTGGGTAAATGAGTCGGGGTCTGCCAGGAGCCTGAAGCCATGCGTGTCCGGCTGTCAAGCTGGGATGGCGCACAGGCCTGACACGGCAGTCTGTGGAAGGTTGATGTATCTTACATATACTGCCTCTGTGAGTGTACAGAGAAGCATCTGGTGGTGTGCCTGGGGTTGCTGTTAGTTAGCAGGATTAGTAGTTGGGGAGGATACCCAGGCATTGCACAGGGAAGAGAAAGGATACACCGGAGCCCACCAGCATGTCTGGATCTAGCTCCATTGCCTCTAACCAACAGTGACCTTTCAAGCCAGATGGCTGCTCCTTCACTGCCACTTCCCAGACAGCATGCTTTTGGCTAAGTGCAGCTGGAAACTGCCCAGGAAGAGGATACCGTGATATAGAATTCCCAGAGTAATCAAGTTGACAATAGAACAGTCCCGTGCTCCGGTCTTTGATAGACAGGGATATATAATCCAGCCCAATAAGTCAGATGAAAGACTGGGAAAATATAAAAAATGCCCCTAGTGAGTACAGAGCACAAACATGTTTGGGGAGCACAGCTTTAAGGCGTCACCATCCACTGAGCCTCGTCAACCAAGGTGAAAACCAGAGTCATCTTAGATGGTTTTCTCTTCCTCACCCTAAATGTCCAGTTGCCAAGTTTTATATCATTTTGTTTCTTAAAGTATCTCTTGAATGTGAGCCCCTCTTTTCTATCCTCATTACAAATGCTCTTACCTGGACTGTTGCCTCTTTTCTAAATGGTGTTTCTGAATCTACCACAGACGCATCCATAATACCCACTAGGTCAGTGGCCTTGACCCTGAGTGCACTTTCACATCATTGAGGGGCCTTCAAAAACCCCAGTGCCTGTGCCCCACCCAGGCCATGTGTCAGACACTTGTACAACAACCTTATGTGGTACCTATTATTAATTCTTTTATGAAAATAAGCAAGTTGAGGATTAACAAGATTAAATAACCTCCCAAAGTTCACGTCTAGGAAGTAGTGGAGCTCAGATGTGCAGGGCTTATGCTCCTAACCATCCACTGGGACGCCTTCTGAACTGTACTGTGGGTTGATTAGATGGATAGTAGGACCAACAGGTGAGATGGGGAACAAAATTGGAAGTATGGGGTTGAGGGGGAGTTGATGGTCATGGCTTTGAACTTGGCTGGTTTGAGTGGCTTTTTAGACAACTAGCTAGTGATGTTCAGGTAGCAGTTGAAAATACAATGGGGCGCAGGGTAGTTCAGGGGTAGTGGGTATAGAGAGGAAGCATGGACACAAAAGGCAGTTCTGAGTTAGAATGGACAGGGTTTAGTGACTGAATGGAGAAGGACGAGATGAAGGAGTATGTGGCCTTGTCTCTCAGGGTTCTAGCTTTCGGGAAAGGAGAAAGGGGAGGGTAAACCTACCTGAGAAAAATGGTCAACACAGGTAATGTGTGGGCAAAGACAGAATCCTTTTGAAGGTATCCAATTTCAGAGACCAGTGGAGTGTCTAGGCTGGAAATTTGAATCTGGAGTTTGGAAGAAATGTTGCAGTCAGACATGTGATTGAAGTTGCATCAGGGGAGTCCAGCCCTTGGAAGCGGATGGGCTAGGTCAAGTGTGAGGTCTGCTTAAGATGAAAAGAAGGCCAAGAATGCAGTTCTGGGAAGATTAACATAGGGGTGGGGAGAGAGGGGGAAGCCCATGAAGGAGTCCCAAAGGAAGGGATACATCCCCAAAGTGGGAAGAGGTCAGGAATAGATAGGTGATAGATAGATAGATAGATAGATAGATAGGAGAAAAATACAGTTTAAGGAAGCAGTTCATGCAATTGTTGGGGCTGGCAAGTCTGAAATCTGTGGGGCAGATTTGAAGGCTGGAAACTCAGGCAGGGTTTGAGGCTTTAATCTTGAGACAGAATTTTTTCTTAGTTTTCACTCTTGAGGACTTCCCGACTGATTGGATGAGACACACCTCCATTATTGAGGGTAATCCTTTTTACTTAAAGTCAGCTGACTGTAGATGTTAATTACATCTACCAAAATACCTTCACAGAAACACCTAAATTAGTGTTTGATTTGATGGCCGGCTGTTATAGCCTAGCAATGTTAACACATAAGACATACATCACAATCCACGTCTTTTCAACTTAACACCCATTCACATCTCCTTAAACCATTATTAATTTCTGAGTGAAGACACTAATAAAACACTTCCACTTAACATGACGAGTACAACCAAAAATGCACTATCCTTTCCCTGGAAGAAGATGCATAATCCTGAGGTGATACTCACTCTTCTTCATAAACTATAACTTCAAGAGTGTATTGTACATTTGGTTACTATTAATGCATCTTTTGTTATAGGATAAGTAGATAAGGAAGGGGAGAAAACAAAGATAAAGTATAAAATAGTATGTCAAATATCTTTGTTTTCTTTCCTTCCTTAATCCATAGTACACATAGTCACTACAGCATCCTCTTAAAATCTTTAACTAGTCGCATGTAAAGAGAAAAAAATACCTATCTATCTATATTTATAAGTATATGGCTTCCCTGGTAGAAAACTGTATCTATAAAACTGTAGACTTAGAGACTTATGGAAATACATTAGAGTATCCAAAAACTAAATATTTAAGCTTTGCATTATGAGAAATATCTGTTACATGTTTAATAAAATAGCTTAATTCTTTTTTTAAAAGATTTTATTTATTTGACAGAGAGCGATCACAAGCAGGCAGAGAGGCAGGCAGAGAGAGAGGGGGAAGCACGCTCCCCGCTGAGCAGGGACCCTGTTGTGGGGCTCTATCCCAGGACCCTGCGATCATGACCTGAGCTGAAGGCAGATGCTTAACCCACTGAGCCACCCAGGCGCCCCAAAATAGCTTGATTCTTTTGGATTTTTTTTAAGGCTTTCATGAGCAGTTTGACAATTCTAGGTGATACAATGTTGATTATAAATTGTACTTCATTAGATAAGTTTGTATCACAAACTTAGGTTATTTATGGTAATTGAACCCATTAAAGGACGGTTTACTTTTTGAGGCAGTGCTTACCAAGAGCTCACCAAGAAAACTGAAATTAAGAAATGTCATGGAGGCCAAAACTTTGGCAGAACTTAAGAAACTTGGGTATGAATTATGCTTGTATAGATTGAATGATTATTTCCCAAACAAACAAAAAATAAACATAGTCACTACAAAACAAGAGAGAAATTTTCATGACAGTAACAGTCCTTGGTTCTCCAACTGGTCATAGTTGGTATTTGTAACTCTTCTCTTAAACTACCCCTTTCCCTTTGCCCTCAGAAAGCATCTCATCTGGTCATGGTTCTTTGCATGGTAGGGTAACCCAAACTTTTCTTCTTGGAGACTCTAGGCCATTAGTAGCCCCACCTGAGTTGGGTTGGTATAGTTTTGCATTGACCTCGATCACAGGGCATGGTAATGCTAAGAGATGCCCCTAGAGATCTCCTGTATTGCAGACATACTCTGCCTTACCTCCGCTGCGGACGAGCAGTCCAGTGTCCCCCAGGATCAGTCACCCAGCCAGTACTGTAAGTCCCTTCTTTGTCTATCAATTCGGAGACACGAGGAGACACTGTCAGGTGGCAGTCTTAACTTCCCGTTAAATGGAATTGTTGCATCTCTTGGTGGAAACATTCCTCCCTTTGGAATTCCTCTAGGCCAGCAGAGCTTACTGTTAGGGAACAGGAAGCAAATTTTTTGCTAGTGGATCAATAGGGCTAATGAGATGTGCCACTTTCATATCTAACTCTTGATTCCTGGACCCATGCATCCCAGCTTTGGGAGAAACAGTACCCTTTACTAGACACTGATTCAGAGCATACACAGACACCATCCTGCAGAACCTTGTCCCAGCCCTTGCAAGGGATTGCCACTGAGCTGGAACTGTAACTGCCTTCTGAAGGCCGTTCCATTGTTCTGTCAAGCCAGCCACTTCAGGATGGTATGAAAAATGGTACAACTGGTGAAATGTTGTGAGCATGGGTCCATTGCTATGCTTCATTTGCTGGGAAGTGAGTTCCTTGACCAGAAGTGATGTGGTGTGGATAAGGAATTCTGATAGTAGTTTTGGCAGAAGCAGGAAAGGGAGATCTGTTTTCACTGTAAGTCTCTGTTCCAGTAAGAGCAAAATGCTGCCCCTTCCATGATGGAAGAAGTCCAGCATGATCAGCCTGCCACCAAACAGCAAACTGGTTGGTCACCGTGGGGAGTGGTGCCCTATCATTTGTCTCTGGCAGGGTGGACACTCAGCACTGGCCATACTGAGCTTGGCTTTGGTGAGTGGAAGTCTGTGTTTCTGAGTCCACACATAACTTCCATTCCCTACCACCATGGGCACTTTGTTCATGAGCTCACTGGGCAATGTTAAGTGTGTTGGCATTCACAGAATGGGTCATGCTACCTGCTTGATGATTGAAATCCTCTGCTGAGATCATCACCTTTTGATGAGCATTTACCTGGAACACAGATATCTTAAGTCTTTTTGCCCACTCAGAGAAGTCTATCCACATCCCTCTTCCTTAGATCTCCTGGTCACCAATTTTCCAGTCATGTTCCTTTCAAATCTCTGGCCACCCAGTCAAACCATTGACCACAGTTCATGAGTTGGCATCCACTTGTACCTCTGACCATTTCTCCTTTAAAGTGAACTGAATGACAAGGTTCATTGCTCGAAATTCTGCCCACTGGAAGGATTTTCCTTTCTCGTTCTCTTTCAGGGATGTTCCAGAAAGGAGCTATAGTGTTGCAGCTGTCTACTTTTGGGTAGTGCCTGACTGTTGTGCAGGACCATCTATAAACCAGGCCTGAATTTTCTCTTCCTCAGTCAGTTGATCACAGGGAACTCGCCATAAGGTCACAGGTACAGGCTGGGAGAGAGAAGGTGATATGGCAGGAGTGAGGAATGTAGGGTTTTGGTTCACTTCCTCATGGGACTTACTTGTGCCTTCGGTGTCGGCTTGAGCCCAGTATCATATATACCACTTGGATTTGATGATGGAATGCTGCTGTACATGCCCAAATTTATGGCTTGTTGGTCAGACCACACCTAGTTCATGGTGAGTGGCTCACGTTGCATGGTAACGTGGTGGCCCATGGTTAAAGGCTAAGTGTCTGTGAAGGCCCAGAGTGAGTCAGAAGCTGTTTCTCAAAATGAGAGTAGTTATCCAGGGAGACGGCAGGGTGTTCCTCCAAAATAAAGGTCTGTGATGTTACTCACCTGTAAGGGCCTGACAAAGCCTCCGTCTGCTTCTCTGTTACCACTGACACTTCAAGCATCATTGAATCCGCTGGATACTCATTTAATCTGCTTGATTCTGGCCCAAGAGCCAGAGCAGTGTGCACAGCACCCTTGACCTGTTGTAGAGCCTTCTCGTCTTCTGAGCTCCACTCAGAGCTAGCAGCTTGGCCAACGGGCTTGAGGAGCCCACTCAGCTGAGGAGTATGGTGCTTCCCAAGTCCAAAGAGGACCATGTGCCTTTTTGTTGTTGCTGCTGTTGTTGTAGGAAAGGCCGAATATACCCTCCCCTTTACCTAAGAAGGGATGCCCCACACCGGTTGGTCTGTGGGAAACCCACTGAGACAGAAGGCCCCTAAACTCTTGGCAGATTTATTTTTCACTGTCTGACATGCAAATGTCTGTCCAATAAGTCTACCGTTGTTACTTCCCCTCACTAGGTCTAGTCAGCATCATGACATCGACGCACAGGATCAGCATGAAGTCTTGGGGAAGGGAAGGTAATCAAGGTTCCTGCTTGACTGAAGTCTCCTGTCAGGCTGGAGAGTTGATATACCCCTGAGACAGAGCAATGAGGTGTATCGCCGATCTTGCCAACTGAAAGCCAGCTGCTTTTGGTGGTCTTTACTCATAGGTATGGAGAACGTACATTTGCCAGATCAGTAGCTGCATATACCAGAAGCTGGGAGATGTGTTAATTTGCTCAAATGATGAAACCACATCCGGCATGGCAGCTGCAGTTGGCATCGCCACCTGGTTACGTTTCTGAGAATCCACCATCATCCTCACAGAACCATCTGTGTTCTGCTCAGGCCGCACAGGCACAGTGATTGGGGTTTGTCGGGAATTGCCACCCAGCCTCCTCCGGGTCTTGATGGTGGCACTAATCTCTGCAGCCCTTCTGGCAATGTAGCATTGCTTGGGCTGACTCTTTTCCTAGACAGGGGAAGTTGTAGTGACTTCCTCTTGGCCTTTCGGACCACAAGAGCCCTCATGGCAACAGGCCAAGGAGCCAGTGTGGCGACGCTGCCCATTGCTGAGTATGTCTATTCTGATCATTCTAGAACTGAAGACATGACCACAGGATGGGTGCAGACCCCTGCTGTGAGGGGGGTGTCTAAAATTCTGGCCACCTGACCTCCATAACCTCTACTGTGATTGGTGGAATCCAATGATGGCTTGGGCTCTCCAAAATTATTGTTGGCTCAGAGCCAGTGTCCATTCACTCCTGAAAGGGCCAATGACTTCTTTTTCCTCAATGTAGGTTCACTCTGGTAAAAGGCCATATGTCCCTTTGGGGAAGGCTAGAAGAAAGATTACCAGGAGAGATTTTTAGCAGCATTCCAGGTCTTTCTTCCTTCACTGGAGGAGTTCTGCTTCTGTAAACTGACTCATGTCTAGGAATTGATTGAAGGCCTGAGTCTCTCTGTTTTAACTTGAAAGTGAGTTAAGCTTTTGTTCACTTGAACTAGAACTTTTCTGCTTATCCAGATCAAGTAAGAATTTAGTAGACTTCCCATCTGTTTGACTTCTAGGAAGACCATGATCAACCCCCACCCCCTTACCTTTGGTGATTCATTGCCACCATTCACCCTGTCACCCTGGGATCAGTCATCCCCATTGCATTGAAGGGTCCCAATTCAGTAGTTGCACTGTCCACTGTAATTCCTGCCCCACAGAGAAGAGTGACCAAGGATGCTGGGTCACAAAGCTATTTACTGGAGTCATGGTGAAAGCTGTGTCCTCATGGCCCTCCCAGAGGGTGACAGGTCTTATATGATAATTTTACTCCAGTATTCCAGTTTCCCTAAGCCTTTGGGTAGTTCTTTACCGTGTCCCAAGACAAGTCTGGCCTTGCCACCTCTAGCATTTAGTGTAGGTCACCTCTTGGTCCATGTTTCAGCCAACTAACCAAACAAACTCTAAGGGCCCTTTCTGATCTCTCAAACTAAATCACTGAATCCAGATCCTGGTTTAGTGGTTTCTTTTTTAAAAATATTTTATTTATTGGGGCGCCTGGGTGGCTCAGTGGGTTAAAGCCTCTGCCTTCGGCTCAGGTCATGATCCCAGGGTCCTGGGATCGAGCCCCCCGCATCAGGCTCTCTGCTCAGCAGGGAGCCTGCTTCCCTTTCTCTCTCTCTGCCTGCCTCTCTGCCTACTTGTGTTCTCTGTCAAATAAATAAATAAAACCTTTAAAAATATTTTATTTATTTATTTGTATGACAGAGATGGCAAGAGAGGAAACACAAGCAGGGGGAGTAGGAGAGGGAGAAGCAGGCTCCCCGCTGAGCAGGGGGCCCAATGCGGGGCTTGATCCCAGGACCCTGGGATCATGACCTGAGCCGAAGGCAGATGCTTAACAACTGAGCCACCCAGGCACTCTAGTGGTTTCCATATCATTAAATTCAGCCTGATCCAACCTTATGTTCCTTCCACTGTTTCCCCACATCCTTAATATCCATGCTTACATTCATTCTGTCCCCAAACACACTGACTTTCAAACACATTTATGTGTTTGCACCCACAAGGGTCTTCTTTTTTGAAGCACCTCAGCCCTCTATTTGTAGCCAGATCCTTCCCTTTCCTCCAGACAGGCTTCCTGACACTTCTTTAAATACTCTCTTACCCCCAAATTCTGCAACACTTTTTTTACACCAAGCCCTGGTTCTCGGCATGTATATTGTTACTTGGTTCCTGTTCCCCAGCTGATGGGGAGTTCCTTAGGACAAGAATCATTTCTGGTGGGTGCATTTCCAGGTGGGGGTGGGGAGGTGCTTCAGTAGCCTCCTTGACTGAACCAAACAGAAGGGGCAAAGGAGATAAGTTAGGGGGGCCCAAGAGCTCCGCATGGACCACAGTCTGCCTCCTGGGCCAGCTGCCCAGCGTGAGGAGGGGCTCTGGGAGCCATCCACTGCTGCCAGAAGATTCAGAAAGTTGGATTCTCGTTTCATTTTTGAGCAATTGCTCTGCGCATCTCTTTCCTATTGTGGACAGTCCTCTTCCCACCTTCTCCCCATCCTCTCATCAAACACCCCCCCCCCCCCATCTCTTCCACCAACTCTCTGGTCAGTTCCCTAATTACGTATCTGGGAGGCGCCTCGCAGACCCCACCCCGGTGGACTGCCAGTCTCCTTTCCTGTACACCCGTTCCCCCACCGCCACTTCCCCTCTCGGGTGCG
Organism: Mellivora capensis; assembly: GCA_004024625.1. Lineage (NCBI taxonomy): Eukaryota > Metazoa > Chordata > Mammalia > Carnivora > Mustelidae > Mellivora > Mellivora capensis. The sequence continues at coordinate 125,729 of PISX010002710.1, forward strand.
CTCCGGAATGAGCCCGAGGGCGAACTGCAAACTTCCAGAGGTCCTGGAGGCAGGCTGTGCGCTGCCTTCCCCAGCCGCGCGCGGGCGTGTGTGTGTGTGTGTGTGTGTGTGTGTGTGCGCGCGCGCCTGCGCGCGCGCGTCTCTGAGTGTGTAAGGGGCCGAGGCTGGAAAGGAAACCGGCCGCCTCGCGGAGAAGGAAGGAGCCTCCCCCTTCCTCGTCGCCCCCCTCCCCACTTCCCGTCCAGCTCGCGGTCGCTTCCCCCCTCCGCGGCCTCCGGGCTCACGGAGGCTGCCTACCGCCGAGGGGCTGGAGGAGCCGGTGGGACGCGTGCTGGGCTGGGGGCCCCAAGGCGCCCTGGCCGGTGGCGGCAGGGGCCGTGGTGCAGGTAAGGTCGCTGTCACCATAGGCGGCGGGGCGGGGGCTCGGGTGGCGGGTGGAGGAATCCAGGCGGGGAGTGCGCGCTTTGCCCCCTGGAAATCTTGTAGGTCCGGGGTTGTGCCTCTGTTCCCATCCTGGGTTCAGTGCACCCATTTCGAGGCGAAGGAAACAGAGGCAGGGCGCGTGGCGTGCCGGGGTAAGAGAGGAGTGGGTCTGGAGCTGCCAGGTCCCTCCTCCAGGACTGAGCCAGGACCCGGCAAGCGGCAGTTTTCCGAAACTGCGCTCTTCCGACCAGCCGCGCTCCGCGGGTCCTGGCGGCGGACGAAGGTGTCAAGGGCTTGGGGTTTGGCTGGGTGCGGGGACCCTCACACTCGCCCTCGTCCTGAGGTTCAGCTGAAGCTCGGGCTCCACCCCACCAGCGACCTGGAGACCTGGAGGGAGGAGGCTGGGATGGGATAGGGAACACAGTGCTGGCACCTCTCCAAGGGGCCGCTCTGCGAACAATTTCACCTCCCACTTCCGACTTGGCGACGGCGACGCCCACAGCCCAGCTCCGGAGAGACCCCTCGGTTTCCAACTCCCCGCGCGCGGGTTACGCTGTCAGCCCTCAGTGTTGACACCGAGGGCTTTAAGTGGATTGTTGCTTTGCAAGAATGACAGGGCTTCCCCTCCGGACTCACTGCTCAGACATATGCAGAGGAATTTGAGTCTGGGTGCCGCGTTGTGTCATAGCTGCGCCAGAAGAGGGCCCGGTAACTTTAGACATCCCTTAACTTTAGACACTTCCCTTAACATCTTGGAACCTTGGTTTCCTCAAATGTAAAAGGGGACGCTACTAACCTTAATGTGTGTTCAGTTAAGACATGAAGTTTGGATAATATCAGAGTCCTAGGAGCTGGGAGTTGGAGACGGTTGGCCTGTATCTCAATCTTGGACTAAGTCATCTCTCAGTTTCCCCATTTGTAAAGTGGGAACAGTGTCCGTGTCTACCTCGTAGGGTTGTTATGGGGTTTCAGTGGGGCAGTGGGTCTGAAGCACAGTCCAGTGCCTGAGATAGACGGTAAGCTTTAAGTAACCTTAGTTCCTGTTTTTACTAAGCAAACCCTCAATAATTTGGAGTGATGTGGAAATACCAGTTTGCTTTGATTAAGGTATAAATAGAGGACTACTTTATTTATTTAAAAAATTTTAATTTATTTGTTTTTTTTTCTAAAATAATAGGGGGCAGAGGAAAAGGGAGAGGGAGAGAATCCCAAGTGAACGCCCTGCTGAACAGGTGCCAGTGGGGGGCTCCATTTCTCTACCCCGAGATCATGACCTGAAGCTGAAATCGAGTCAGATGCTTAACCGACTGAGCCATGAAGGTGCCCCCGTGATGGAGTATCTTAAAAGAAACTTAATTTTATTATATCTGGGCATGGCACCTGAAGCCTTCAGAGGTTTAGTTGTGAACCTATGTCGCTGTTCAAAGACAGCCTGGATCTGCTTTCTGAGCTCTGTAACCTTGGGCCTCAGTTTCCTCCCTGTCTCTTTACCAAAAAAGACCAAAGACAAGAAAAGTGGGGGCAGTAATTACTGCTTTTTGGGCTTATAGAGCCGCCTGAAGATCAAATGAGGAAAAAGATCTGAAAGAGCCTTGAAGAGCAAGAGTCACTCCGTAAACACAAGACATCACGGCTACCAGCAGGGAATAATAATGTCTGCTGTATTTCAGAGCCTGCACTGTACCAGGCACTGTCTTAGGAATCCCTTTGATGCCATCCACCCTTAACCTTCACGAGGTGGTTATTTCGAAACTTCGCTTTCCCTGTACAAAGCTGAGATGCAGGGCTAGCCTGCCTCTTTCCCAAGGTCACGTAGCAGTTAAGGTAAACCTGGGATGAGAACCCTCGTGTGGGTACCTCTCACAGGTGTGTTCTCAACCACTGGCCAAGCTGAAGCCATGGAGACGAGCTGTGGCTCAGGGTAGACCTGGGTTAGATTATAGGGGCTCGTATATCCTAACATATTTACAGATTCTAAAATATGAGAGGGGGCGCCTGGCTGGCTCAGTCAGTAGAACATATGACCCTTCATCTCAGGGTTGTGAGTTCAAATCCCACATTGGGCATGGAGATTACTTTAAAAAACATTATGTGTGTGTGTGTGTGTGTATGAGTGAATTGTTAGCCCTGGCAGATGAGACTTTGACATAATCTCATTTTTAAAAAAATCCCTGTTTTAAAATCCCATTTAAACTATTTTCTTGCACAAATAAACAATGGAAATTTGAAGAGAAAAAAGGTATTAAAATCTTGACAGGACGTATCCCAAGGATTCATGGCAAATCTCAGACTATATGAAATCTGAAGTCATGTTTTATTTTAACGCTTTAAGTTTGCCGGAACTCTTAGTGTGATACAGGAGGTGAAAACTGGCATTGGGGCTTTCCGTGTCACGGGGATCTTGCAGGGCTCGGACCCCCCCCCCCAATATTTCTGCAGGGACTTCACTGCTCACCTGTGATAACCCCAGAGGGAAACGGGCCTTTTGAGAAAGTCTGTGCACCAGAGGGAAAGCGAATCCCAGGTCTCTCCGCTGCAGAAAGAATCCCAAATTCCTTTATTTCCTAAATGAAGTTCTGTTCTTTTTCTTCTTCCAAGAGCAAAGCATGCTCATTACAGAAGCACAGAAAACAACAGACAAGAAAAAGAACATTAAAAAGTCATTGTAATCCCATCAATGCGGGCAAATAGCTTCACATCTCTGTTCTTGTAAACTGTTTCTGTGCTGTGTTCTTCAGTCTGTATCTATTTTAGAAATGGGTTGCAAACTATTATTGTTTTGTTGAATGACAAAAATAATACTTGCTCAATGCTCAAGCATCCAGACATCAATTTAGGAAAGAAACCAAAATGTATTAGGTGCATTAAAACTTTTCCTTTAAAGGAAATCTGAAAATTTTGATTGGAAAAGGATTGGAAATTAAGTTGCTGTTGTTTGAGTTTTAGTGTGGTTTTGGCCAAAGTTTGATGAAAAAACTTCAGAACCAAGAGAGGAGACAGTAGTGATCTTGAAATAATATCTAAAATCCAGCATAGAACAAAGATTTTGAGTATAAGAATAGGTAACATTCTTGATTGGAGTTATTAGAATCATTGTTTTGATAATGATGATAAGAATTCAGTTTATGTGCTGGGTTCTTGCAAAGCAAGCAGAGGGCCCTGCTTCCAGAGATGTCTTTGGCTGCCACTCAGGGCGTGGCGAACATCCCCTCTGGCACAACCTGGGCCACTTGTGGCCATTTTTCAGCCAGCACCATTTAGGAATGTAAGACTTTTAGCCTTGGGGAGATTTACAGTGTTTGTTCTTGATGTTTATGTCTTTGTGGGGAAAATTCCTTAGTGAATGTCTTTTGTGCAACCATCATGCAATTTTTAAAACGCCTGCCACAGATGCTCTGACCATCCTGAATCCATTTTTTTTCCTTTTTTGAAATCAGTTTACCAGCTGCTTATTTGGGCAGACTTTGCAGTCAGTTTCCAAGTTTTCACAGCAAGTGGAAGTGGGGAAGAACTGTGGCTGACCAATGACTATCAGAGATAGCTGGCTTTGGAAGGCAGTGGGGAGCCCACATGGTGTGCTGGCGGCTCACACGATCAGAAATGGTTGGCAGAGATCATAGGGCTTCTTCTGATCACTAGGGTCCCTGGTGGTCAGATGTTAAAAACAGAATCACAGAGCTTATTGCTGGATGAAGTTTCCAAAGATTAATGGGTTAAACCTCTTGAGTTCTGGCAGGTGAGATGCTGAGGTGCATTTTGCAAGTGCAAATGCTGAAAAGTATATATTTGGTCAGTAGGATGATAGTCGTGGGTGCAGGAGACCTGGTCGCAAATGAAGTAATGGAAATAAATAGGCTTAGATTATCTTGTCACTTTTCAGCTTCAGGTTAGTGTCCCAGCCACGTGACGATGTGCTCATCCACTTAAAATACATAGACAAAGTTCTGCCTGTTCAACTCTTACCATTTGCCTGTTATGGGAGGACTTTCCCCCTTTATTTGCAGATCTGTCTGAACTCTCAGAGGAGTGCAATTAAGACAGTAACCTCCTGGAGGTATGAGATAGCAATCTTGGAGGGTAAGCATACATCAGGGCCCACTGACATTGAGTGGAAATAGAGGTCATAGAGTCAGGCCTGCTTAGATTGCAGTGGAAAAGGCGAGGAATGGCAGGAGAGTGAGTATTAGAATCTGGGTCTTCCCTTACTGAGAGCTGTTTCCATTAAGCTTTGCTTCATTCCATAGTTTGGCATAATTCATCACTGCTTACAAATATTGAGTGAACCAAATTAAATCCTTATTGATTTATGTATTTTGGAATAGGCTGCCTTGGAAAGCACTGAGTTTTGTTTGTCTTTTTTTTTTTTTGGTCATCAGAAGCATTTAAGTTGGTGTTGGGTGTTGCTGTGGTTGAATGCAGTGGGGGAGTCTGCCTGTAAGGAGGAAGGTTGGATTGGGTGACTTGTGGGAACCCTCATAGCTCTAGGATTCTGTGATTTTTGTCCTAGAGGATTTGAGCTACTGTGTGAATTTTCTATTCCCTGCTCATTGAAATTGCATATTTTGAGCCCCCTAATCCCCTAGATGATTCCATTTCAAGAGGTCTAGACAGCTTCTTGCAGTTAGCTGCCCAAACGCAATACTTACTTTAACTCCCCAGGGTTGCACTTATCAAGGATTGATATTAATCGTTAACATGATCGTGTTCATCCAGGCAAACAAGTCAACCAGGAATAGAAACCTGCATTTCACAGGTGGCCCTACATGGAGACTAATTGCTTTCTTAGGTTGAAAGGTGAAATATCTCAAGTTTAATGAGTGAATTGCGTCCTGAATGTGGAACCTGAGGTTAAATTTAGTTTTGTGACATGCACACCAACCTAACTTCTTTTTCACAGTTGTTGTCTCTTAATTTGTGAGTGGATTGATAAGATGATTTGACATGAGTATTAGGCTTGATTTATGACACAGGAGAATGCATGTTTTAGGCGTTTACAAGTGAACGCTTGCCTCATCTTACTTGAGCACTGATGGGAAGAGGAGGACCACTTTACAGGGGTCAAATGAGAAAAGATGTAAATATGGAGATAAATTGGGGTTCTCCGGTTTCTAATAAACTGGACAGTTAGAACTGGAAAAGCTGTTTTGTAATTCCAAATCCTCTGATGGAGAAATGTTTGTGTATTTCAGCATGAGTCTTAATATTTTCTTTTTTTTTTTAGATTTTTTATTTATTTATTTGACAGAGATTACAAGTAAACAAGAGAGGCAGGCAGGGAGAGAGAGGAGGAAGCAGGCTCTCCGCGGAGCAGAGAGCCCGATGTGGGGCTCGATCCCAGAACCCTGGGATCATGACCCGAGCCGAAAGCAGAGGCTTTAACCCACTGAGCCACCCAGGCGCCCTGAGTCTTAATATTTTCCTAATGCTTTTCTTTATAGCCACAGGCCAGGCAGAGTGAAATATGAAACAGCTGTGCTTGGGCAGAGATTAATCTGCGTTCAGTTCAAATAATAGATCCGGAGGCCTTAAATTACCTTGACTTTTTTTTGGAGATAGAATTGACCTACATTAATTTCAGATGTACAACATAATGATTTGATATTTGTACTATGAAACGATCGCCACATAAGTCTGGTTAACTTCCCTTGCCACGCAGTTACAACATTTTTTTCTTGTGATGAGAACTTTTAGGATCTACTTTTAAGATCTTTTAAGATCTACCTTGACTATCAATCCTTCTGTTTCCCCTTGTCTGCTTACAGAGTTTTCTTCTAGAGACATTAGCTTATCCATTTACTTTTAACTCAAGAATGTTTATTTTATGTACTCTGCACATGGCATGGTGTTGTGCACAGCATGGTGCTTAAAGATCTATTAGATCGTCCTCATGGACCATCTAGTTTAGAGGGAAGATGTAGAAAAGCCTGGGGTTCTTTCCAAGTGATGGAAGACAATGCTTAGGGCTTAGCAGGCACTAATAGGAGGCTTCTTTGGAGGGCATCTCAGGGCTTCCCTCTGTCTTCCCAGTCTTTTTTTTTTTTTTTTTTTAAGATTTTATTTGTTTATTTGACAGACAGTGAGAGCAGGAACACAAGCAGGGGTAGTGGGAGAGGGAGAAGCAGGCCTTCTGCGGAGCAGGGAGCCCGATGTGGGGCTCATCCTAGGACCCCAGAATCATGACCTGAGCCGAAGGCAGACGCTTAACGACTGAGCCACCCAGGCATTCCTGTCTTCCCAGTCTGACACTGATTATATCAGTATTTCTCTGCCCCGCAAGTCCTTCCAGTCAGCCTCACACTGCTGCCATGATAATCTTCCCAAAGCACAGATCTAATTCGGTTACTGTTACTTTGTGCAAAGACTCATTGTCCCACAAGCAAATTTTTAGCATTCCTTGCCACGCCTTCCATAAACTGGCCCCTGAATCCCTAAAACGGACATTCTGACTCTTTTATTGCACATGTTATTCTGCCTCCCAAGAATATTATGGAATCTAGCCTCTTCTCCTACCCCACCCCCCATCTCTACACATCAAAACATTATCCCTCATTTAAGATCTAGCCTGTCAAACTTCTCAGTCTTCCCTGGTCTTCTAGCATCATCCATTCCTTCATCCCTTCTCTTCTGTTATAGTTGGTTATGTGTTTAACCTGCTTTTCTTTTCTTTTCTTTTTTTTTTTTTTTTTAAGATTATTTGGCAGAGATCAAGTAGGCAGAGAGGCAGGCAGAGAGAGAGAGAGGAGGAAGAGAGCCCACTGTGGGGCTGGATCCCAGGACCCTGGGATCATGACCTGAGCCGAAGGCAGAGGCTTTAACCCACTGAGCCACCCAGGAGCCCCCTAACCTGCTTTTCTGACTCAGCTGTAAACTCCTTCATGGAAGGAATTTGGGAAAATGGAAAAATGGACAAATTTTGTCATTTTAATCCAACTACTATATTTTCTTAACTCTTTGATTTGAGAGGATCTAGTCTGGTTTATAGCCTTACCCCCTCATCTGTGCAGTATGCTTACAGTTTACCCTACCTCCCTGAATTGAATTAAACTCTTCAGTATATTTTAGACAGACTCATTCAGTCTGTAGATTAACCGTCTCTGTTATTTTTATGTCTTTCAAAAGCAATCAAGAGTTTTAGAAGTTCTGTTCGGTTCAAATGTTTATTGAGATGCACAAACCACATTGCCAGATTCGGTGGTAGCAATTTAAGGTAAGAAAAAATGTAGAATAGGTCCTTATAGCTCAGTGGAGAAAAAAGAGTTGATTCTTGTGAGGTTTCTGGATGCTGTTTCATCAGAACGATTGGGCACATTGGGAGGCACCAGAATCATTAAGAAGTAATTAGCACCTAGTAGATGCCCAGTGAATATAGTGGATGAATGGATGGATGGGGGGAAGAAGAAAGGAGGAATCCTTTAATTCATAATTTATCAATTGTAGTGTTTACTACTAGGTATAATAATTTTGAAGATAACTTATAAAAGTATTGATTCTCACGCTTATACATAAAATGTGCTGCTCTTCACCTAGGAAGAGACATAACAGTTGTCCATCTGTAGAAACTGTATTAATTTCCTGGCTGTGGTGTTGTGTTTGCTGAATTTCGTCGATGTTCTCTTCTCAGGCAGCTCTGTGGTTGAGGACACACATTTCCCAGGCGGGAGGCCCCCACCTGTCTGGGGATCGTCTCACGTAGTCTCACACTGATGCAGCACGCATCATCTCACCCTCTACCTGGAAAGCCAGTTGGTCTTGGGGATCGTAGGATGAGTTCTGAGCTATTTCCCAACCATGTGGCTTTTGTGTGTCTTTCTTTACATGACTTCAGTAGTAACATGAATGGAAAAATGGACAAATTTATAATTCTAATCCAACTGTTATATTTTCTTAGCTCTTTGATTTGGGATTATCTAGCACATTTATTCAAATATTAATTGTTTTAGAAACTTTTTTGAAAAGCATAACATAACAAACATAATATGTTTGAAAAACATAACATCTATAAGAAAAGGCATTGATATTGTCTCTGTTTCCCCCCATTTGGCTGAGGTAGAACAGTGCTCAGTGGAAATAAAGTGAGATGTTCCAAGGGGGTTGCCTTATCTTAGGCTAATCTTGGCATGAATTTATAGTGCACTGCTTTTAAATTTCTCCCTCTAAAATAAATAAATATTTAAAAAAAGAATTAAAGTTGCTTTTACATGCAGGCAAAACTCTATGTCAATATGAGTGATAAAAGCCTCTAAAGGTGGGGCGCCTGGGTGGCTCAGTGGGTTGGGCCTCTGCATTTGGCTCAGGTCGTCATCTCAGGGTCCTGGGATCGAGCCCCACGTCAGGCTCTCTGCTCAGCGGGGAGCCTGCTTCCTCCTCTCTCTCTGCCTGCCTCTCTGCCTGCTTGTGATCTCTGTCTGTCGGGTGAATGGATAAAATCTTTAAAAAAAAAAACAAAAAAAACCTCTAAAGGTGCTTCTACTCACACATTTCATAAGAGAAAAAATGTCAGCGGCCCATATCAAAGCACATCGTCACGACTGTAATTTGGACTGGCCTTAGAAGACGATGAAAAATGGGTGCGGGGGTGGGGACGTGCTGCAGCATCCCCGAAGCCAACCCTTGCCCTTGTCATGACATTGTCTCTGTTTTCCGTGAATTCCTGAAACATCAGATGGGTGCGCAGAGTGCATTGCCAAGGCAAAGTTCATTTAAGCCGTGATCAGAACACTGCACATTACTTGTTGCTGTGCATACAGTGATGGCCAGCCATGATTGGTCAGGTGGCCAGATGGAAAGGGCTCTCGGCTAGGGGTCGGACCCTGGGCCAGTCCCTTAATCTCTCTGGATCTCAGTATCCTCCCTTCTGGAAGCGGGGGGAATGAGATCAGGCCCTCAGTGCAGAATTATGGTCAAATCATTTCTCGAAGAGCTCGTCACAATCTGTAATATGTGTGTGTATAGAATTGCTTTTGTTGTAAACTTGCTGATACTGTTCCTGACATCGGTCCTACCTGTGATCTCCGTTCACCTTGTAGCTTGTTCCTCGTACCCTCTTCTGGGTCCTGGATCCCTTAACTGAATCACATCAGTGTTTCTGTGGCCAAATAGATGCTGGTTCCCAGAACTAAGTGGAATAAATAAAGACTCTTGACTGCTTTGCATCTGTGTACACGAGGTTTGCCACTGTATGAGCTCTGTCAGATCAGAGGGCTGCAAGACGGAGAGAAAGCCTGTGGTTCTCAGGCAGAGACTCCTGGGTTTTGAAATTCTAGATGATGCATTATGAACTTGTACTTAATAGTTATTGTAGCTTCTCTTCGTCTCCTCCCTCCTTTCTCCTCTCTTTCCAATTCCTAGCCCATTGGGTGGTCTCTGCTGTTTCTCAGATGGGCTGCTGATAAGCGGTCACCAGGCCCGGTGCTGCCCAAAGGGCAGGCAGAGGGATGCAAGAGGTGTCGCAGGGAGGACGGGAATAAGATCTTACAGAGGGTGTCTTGTTTAGCTCCGCTTGAGCACGTTTCTGGAGCAGGAGGGCAGATGGCCCCTCATCAAGGGTGCACTGGCAGTCTGCTCTGGGGAGTGGGGAGGTTCCCATACTCAGCTTCCCAGACTGCATGCTCCACGCCTCCCTGGCCTTGGTCTGACACTTGGATTCTTGAGCTTCACCTAGCAGTTTGGGACGGCTGGGCTGTGTAGCCTGCCTTGCACTAGTTTTGATTCCTCTCTTCAGGCTGCCTCTTGGATGAATCCTTTATTGCCACATTTTGCAGCCCAGGGGCAAATGATACCTTAGGCTGTATGCTTCCCCGGGCTCCAGAGACTCTGCTGGTCTTGGCGGGAGCACGGGACCACCACTGTCATTGACAGGCCTGCTGGGGAGAGAGTTGAAACTGTCAAGGTGCCCCCTGAAATGCCCACCACCTGAAATCAAGGGGAGCGGGTCCTTCGGCATGCGCGACGCTGTCTTGGGCTCTGAGCACACTAGAGCTGCTTGTGATAAGGCTTTCTGTGGGTGATTAATACCAAATGTATCACGGAGAATGAAGGCTGCTTGACAGAGCACGTTGGGCTCTGCAAAGGGAGTGCTGGTCCTGACCCCATCAATCTTTGCTTTTTTCAAGGTATAATTTAATTTTGGTTTTGTCTTTATAAAGTTTTCAACTGCATGAAATTTAAGCTCTCTAAGATTCTCCGTTACGACACTGCGTTTTGGTTTCTTCTCTGATGGTTTGCCTCTCCTTCTGCAGAAAATTTCCCGCTCCTGCTGATATCATTTCATACCCAAAGAGGGCATTCTAACCTTAAAAGAAGTTCAGCTCAGCGCCATGCCTGCCATCGCCTTTCTCTCTAAACTCGGAGTTTGCTCACTCCCTTGGCTTCTCAGGTGTTTTGGCTCCAGGGGAGAAATAGTCACAGTTCACATTTATTTAATAAAACCATTATGGAAGTGAAAGGAACCCAGGCGCACATGGGGACAGAGTGGGACCAAGCCTCGCTGCCCCCCCTGCGCATTTGTAGAGCCATCCCTGGGAGCTGTTTTCATGGAGGGAGAACTTCTGTGAGGCTGGGGACTGGGCAGGGCGGTTGGCTGGTCCTTTGGGTGTCCTTTCAGCATCATCTGCAGTGAGTGTGGGAGTCAAAGGCCCTTCAGTGCAAAGACAATGCCAGCTTGTTCCCTGGAACCCCCAAGAGCCAGAGTCAAAGGGGCTTTTGTTTTACCAATAGAAAAACCCACAGGAAATCCCAGCTTCAGGGATTCCTATGCAGTCTCATTGTTCGCTCAGATCAGACTGTGCTTGGGCTTCCCCTGAGAGAGGCAGTAACTTGTACAAAAAATAAATAAATGAAAGGATGCTGGGGGTCAAGTGCACTTGCCGTGTGCACTAGCACTCAGGTCAGACACTCGCCTTAGACCCTGGTGCCCAGGCTCTTTTAGCAGTGAGCTCTTGGCTAGTGAATTGAAGGGGACAATAGCCATATCCTGCTATGATGAGAATTGACTGTGGTCATATGAGTAAAGATCTGGGTACAGTGTCTGTCTCATCGTGGGCACCTGCATTATTATTACTACTATTACTATTGACGGGCTCTTACTAGATTTCAAATCTCTAACAGCAATTCTGTCACTTACTACGTGTATTCCCTTCATCCGTAAGCTGGGTGGTGATGATGCTTGTTTCGCAGGCCTTTCTGAGCATTCCGTGAGATAATATATGCAAAGGGCTTAGGAAAACAGTGGCAAATTAAAATAGAGGGGCTGCAGCCTTCAGGTGGTCAGGTGATTTCCTGGCCAGCATCCTGGTGGAGGGGTGAGTGAGGCCAACATCCAGGCTGGGCCCCCTGTGCGAGGAAGGCCTGCCTTTTCCCAACTCGTCAGCTCAGAGGGACTACCTTTTGCTAATTTAGTTTCCCAGAGGGGATGTCTTTTTATAGTTCATCACCCCCAAGGAGGTGCCTTTTAAAAAACTGGTCCAGTGGTTCCTTATGTGCCAGCAGTGGTCCTGTTGACAAGAGCAAGGTGCTATTACCAAGGTAGCAGACGGGGCCTTCTGGAAGGAGTGTGTGGCATGATTTACTTGGCTCCATCTTGTTCACTTCACTGTAATTTCAGTGATGGTTACCATGGTCAGAGCAACAATTTTGCCATTTCCTCAATTCTAAATTTTCCCTAGAATTTTCCTTGAGGCCAAGGGCAATTGTTCCCCTGCCTTCCTAGGCTCCCTTCCTCATCACTGCCCTGCACGTGTCCTCTGGAATGGACACTTGTTAACACAGGTTGAAAAGAATGGGTAGGAGTTGGGGGCACCTGGGTGGCTCAGTGGGTTAAGCCTCTGCCTTCAGCTCCGGTCATGATCTCAGGGTCCTGGGATCGAGCCCCGCATCAGGCTCTCTGCTCAGCGGGGAGCCTGCTTCCCTTCCTCTCTCTCTCTGCCTCTCTGCCTACTTGTGATCTCTGTCTGTCAAATAAATAAATAAAATCTTAAAAAAAAAAAAAAAGAATGGGTAGGAGTATAAGCTGGGTGCTGGTTGTTGACTCTTGGCCCCTTTCCCACCCATTCTGTGCTTTGCTCTTTACTGCCGAGGCTGGGAGTCTGAAAAGGGCACATCTCTTGCTCCCTTGCCGGCTCCCTTCCTGTTAAATTCTGCCAGTAAGAGGCCCTTGTGGGACACCAGAGGCAGGAGGAAGAGAAAAGCTTCTGGATTCTGGGTTTTTCAGTGGGGCAGCTGCAGACATGAGCTGGAGCAGTGGCTAGGCTGGGGGATTTGGGTTTCCTGAAGCCCTGCCAAGGGGCCTTTCTTCCCAGGCTCCAGAGCCAATACACGTTTCCTCTTCCACTGCCGCAGACTAGACAGGCTCCTGAACACAGCCCGGGAGCATCAGCCTCCCATCTCGAGCTACTGTCCTTCCTCCTCCTTGCTCCTGCCTTTCCTTCTCCTTCGTTCTCTTCCAGTTCTTTCCACACCTTTGTGTCCAGCCCTCTAGATTAAAAGTCCTCTCTTTGGGGGTCCCTGGATGGCTTAGTGAGTTAAAGCCTCTGCTTTCAGCTTGGGTCATGGTTTCAGGGTCCTGGGATCGAGCCCCGCATCGGGCTGTCTGCTCAGCAGGGAGCCTGTTTCCCTTCCTCTCTCTGCCTACTTGTGATCTCTGTCTGTCAGGTAAATAAATAAAATCTTAAAAAAAAGTCCTCTGTTTGGTGTACTTGGAGAGGCTTCAGTTTTCCTACTCAACCTGTGGCTTCTGTGGATCTAAATCTGTGGGGTGCTCAGGGGCTGGTACACTCCCTAGGATATCAGAGCACATGGACCCTTCCTCTGTTTCCATCTTCATCATATGTCACGATTACTGTGCTGGCCTTTAAAACAGGTTATCAGCCTCTAGCCTCTTCCTAATCACAGTGGACATTCTGGTCAGATTAATTTTCCTAAAACTCTAGTTACCTGACTCCTCTGCTCAAAACCCTACAGTTTTTATGGCAGCCATTTAGCAAAGATATAGTCACCTGTGACCTCGACCCCAATGGTGGGAATCATTACCAAGGACGCCTCTTCTGCAATCCTAGCAGAGGAGAGGTCTGGGTGGTCAGAGGGTCTTTCCTTCACCCTGCCTGGGAAGAAGGCAGTTAGCTCAGTGACAGACACACCAGTAGTCACACGGGTGTGAGGAAGATTTCAAAGCCTGGTCTGTTCTCCTTCCTCTTAAATGAACAGGACATTATAGGATCACCTGGAAGAAAAATAATACAGTTCATGTTCCAATATAGCTTTGTTGTTTCTACATAAAAAACAAAACATAGCATTGTAAAGAAGAAAACCAAACAAGCCTCAAAAATACGTCAAGAAATGATCACAGGAGTCCCACCTTCCTCACTTAATTCTTTAATGAACATCCTTCTAGAAGGTTCACAGAGCCTTTGTCATATACACATATAGTTTTATAGAAACGGGATCCTGCTGCATCTTGTTTTTTAACCCAATTTTACTCCCACTTATGAGTACAGCACAGAAACGATTTCATGTCAACAAATGTGGCTTTGTGTCGTCATTTTGAACGGCTACACGGTAACTGCCTGTTTGTAGCATGATTTACTCATCTGGTTGCATTAAATTGGGATGTTTACAGTTGTCACCCTTTAGAACATGCTGACTCTTATTAAGTTCTTGTATTTAAGGGGATGGTAGTGCCTTAACAGATATTCTGAGACATTGGCACCTGAAGACATCAGACAGGTATCTCTCTTGCACGTTAAGTGCAGATTCTCCTTCCACTTACTGGTGGTCGGGGGACCAGGCTCAGCTGGAGGGACTGCCCTGCCTTACATGGCCATTCGGGGACTCGGCCTGACAGAGGCCCCACCACCTTCAGCATGAGGCTTCCAAAGCTGTCCGAGCCTTTGCCACCCAGCTAGCAGAGAGTGGAAAAGAGAGCAGAAGCTTTCACGGCAGGTTTTTACGGATCAGAACAGGAAGTGGTGGGCGTCGCTTCCGCCCAGATTCCATTGGCCAGGGTCAGTCACGTGGCCATGCCCAGCTGCAAGGGAGGCTGGGAAATGTCTCTTAGCTGTGGATGCGGTAGACAAGGGAAATAGGTTTGGTGAACGGTGACCAGTCTCCGCCATAGCTTTCCCTATTGGTCACCAAATTCCTGTTTCACTCTTCCCTGACATTTCGACTCACCCCTCCCTGGAGGAGACGCTGGAGGTCCCACGCAGTCATTGCGTCTGGATCACCCTTTAGGATCTCTGGCGGATGCACCGTCTTCTCCACATCGAAATGAGGGTTCTCGTGTTTCTGTGACTTGCGAATTAAAAAAGAAAAATACTTGCCATCTTCCAGCCTCTCTCAGCTTTCAGTGGTGGGGCAGAGACAGCTTAAAAGCACTAAAAACTCCCACTTGGAACAGGGTAAATATAAAATAGGGTACACAGTAGCCATGGGTACAAAGCAATCGTGAAAGCCATTGGGCAGGCCAGGTGGAGGCCCCCTAACCAGGGGGTGGGAGAACTTTCTCCATTAGACCTTGATTCTGCTTTCTGAGAGGAAATCTCTTATTGATTGGTCTCCATGGTCTGTCCTGCCAAGTTCCCCTTTTCTTTTATTCTCCATGGCAACATTTGAAGCAGTTGCTGGGGAGTCTGCCATCTTCATGAGGGAGTGCATAGCTTTTCCTGCCCTATTTGCTGCCCTGAGGTCTTTTCAAGCTCTTACAGACTTTTTAATTTTTTTAAGTTCAAGCTCATGGTTTCTCAGGCTATACGTTTCTGTCAAAAACTTAGTAGGGTTCTCTTCTGTTTTCTTCCATTAAATTCCTTATACCAAGAGCTAATCCTAGAGGTTTTTTTCCCTAGGGTTTATTATCAAGCTTGACTTATTGCATTACTTTAACACCCCATGCCCTTCTTTCTCAACTAAATGGTGATTACTTTGAGACCCTCAAGCTCAGATGGGAATGCAATGCTGAGGTTTTGGGCCTTTGACTCTCAAGTTTTTTCAGTCTTATTTCTTACTGTTTGAGATTAAGAAGCAGCCAGCTTCCAGCCCTTTCCAGCACTTTAAGCACACACGTTTCTGCATTTTATCCTGTTTCATTTATGCTTGCAAACATTCTTTTTTTTTTAAAACAATTTTTTTAATTTATTTGAGAGAGAGCAAGAGTGTGAAAGAGAGTGTGAGGATTAGCAGTGGGGGAGGAGCAGAGGTAGAGGGAGAAGCAGATGCCACACTGAGCAGGGAGCCTGATGTGGGACTCAGTCTCAGGACCCTGGAATCATGACCTGAGCTGAAGGCAGCTGCTTAACCTGACTGAGCCACCCACGTGCCCTGCAAATAAATTCTTGATGGAGCATATCTCTTTTTAAAAATATTACTATAATATTTACTATTTCTTTGATTTTATTACTAATGTTCTACTTACCAACTCTTTCCCTAGAGCTACAAGCATGGTGGAAATAGGTCTGCTTTTTTAGTTACTGCACGTGATGATTTTACCAAATATTTTGCCACTGCACAACTTGGGCCTCCATCTTTCCAACCTCTAAGATCAGTTTCCTTGCTATCCAGTGCCTGATTACTAAGCCAGTCCACTCATTTTAGATAGTACCCTAGTGTAAGGCACCTGCTATTGTAAGGTAAAACCCAAATTCTCAGTGGCATGTAACTTTTAGAGTTTGTATCTTACTCATATAAATTACACTTTGAAGCCAGGTTGTTGTTGGTGGTGGTAGAGGGTAGGGGTTTCACTCTATTTATTCATTCAGGGTTTCAGGTGGACCAGGTCTCCTCTGTTTTCAACACATGGCTTCCAAAGTCACCCAGAGGGTCAACATCTAATCAGTAGACAGAAGGAAAAAGAGCATGGAACAACTGCAAAGGAGGTTTTCCCCGGTCGGGCCTGAAAGTGGAAGACATTGCTTTTAGATTTTTATTTATTTTATTTTATTTGAGAGAGAGGCAGTGAGAGAGCATGAGCGAGGAGAAGGTCAGAGGGAGAAGCAGACTTCCCGTGGAGCTGGGAGCCTGATGTGGGACTCGATCCCGGGTCTCCAGGATCATGACCTGAGCCGAAAGCAGTCGTCCAACCAACTGAGCCACCCAGGCGTCCCGAAGACATTGCTTTTATTCTCCACTTTCACTCACTCCATTTTCACTCACACTCATAGCTACACATAATTTTAGGGAAACTGGGAAATGTAGTCCAACTGTGTGTCCAGGAGAAAAGGGAAATGGGCTGGTGAGCAGGTTTATGTTTCTGCTTAGGTACCTAGGTGGTAGAGGCTCTTCTAAGAGCTTTACATATATGAACTCCTTTAATTCTTTGTGGTAGAGATTGTTGATAACCTCATTTTACAGATGGGAAACTGAGGCACTGGGAGGTTAAAAAGCTCCCCAAAGCCTACAAAGCTACTAGCGGTAGAGTCAGAAGGCCCTCAGCTCCGGGGCCTGCAGCCTTATTCACTACTCTATACTGATAAAATTAGAATGCCATTGAAACACAAAAGTGAAATATAAAAATGATAAAGGTGAAGATCACAGATTCAAAGATTAAAAAAGTGAAATTTAGAAGTGATAAATTCAAAAGCTACATAAAATAAAAAGAAAGAACTAATTGAGAAGCAGAGCTACAAACTTAAAAGAATGATATACAGCCTTCAGTGTTATATAAGGATAAGATGCTATAGATGAGACATAATGGAGAAAGATTAAAGAAAGTAGAAATGAAAGGAAAAGTGTTTATATGTTGGTGGGAATGCAAACTGGTGCAGCCACTGTAGAAAACAGTATGGAGTTTCCTCAAAAAGTTAAAAATAGAGCTTCCCAAGACCCAGCAATGGCACTACTAGGTATTTTACCAAAGGATACAAAAGTAATAATTCAAAGGGACACATGCACCCCAATGTTTATAGCAGCATTATCTACAGTAGCCAAATTATGGAAAGAGCCCAATGTCCCTCAAGTGATGAAAGGTTTAAGAAGATGTGATGTGTATATATACAGTGGAGTATTTTTCAGCCATCAAAAAGAATAAAATCATGCTATTTGCAAAGACATGGATGGAGCTAGAGAGCATTATGCTAAGTGAAATAAGTCAGAAAAAGACAAATGCCATCTGATTTCACTCATATGTGAAATTTAAGAAACAAAACTAATTAACATGGGGGGAAAGAGAGAGGCAACTCAAGCAACAGACTCTTGTTTATTTATTTTTAAAGATTTTATTTATTTACTTGACAGAGAGAGACAGCCAGAGAGGGAACACAAGCAAGGAAGAAGGAGAGGGAGAAGCAGGCTTCCCACTGAGCAGAGAGCCTGATGTGGGCCTTGATCTCAGGACCCTGGGGTCATGACCTGAGCTGAAGGCAGATGCTTAATGACTGAGCCACCAAGGCACCCCCAAGAGACAGACTCTTATTGATAGAGAACAAACTGAGGGTTGATGGAGGGAGGTGGGTGGGGGATGGGCTAGATGGGTGATGGGCATTAAGGAAGGCCCTTGTGATGAGCATAAGGTGTTGTATGTGAGTGATGAACCACTAAATTCTACATGTGAAACCAATATTACACTATATGTTAACTAACTAGAATTTAAATAAAAAATTGGAGAATAAAGAAAAAAATGTTTATAAAATACATGTAAATTGAGATAAAGCATCCCCAGAGGAAATGAAAAAGTAGTAAAATATTACAAAGAAAAAAAATGTTAAGTAAGTGAAAATGAGAGTTAAGCAAGTGAAAATAAAAATATTAAGAAAGGTAAAGGAGACTCAAGACTCAATATTCAGTAAGTCATAATACATTTATGACTCCAAACCAAGAAAATACAGTCATACCTTATTTTATTGTGCCTTGCATATACTGTTTTTTTTTTCTTAGTTCGTTTTGTTTTTAAGAAATTGGAGGTTTGTGGCAATCCTTCAATAAGTGAGTCTGTGGGCACTGTTTTTCCAACAGCATTTGCTGTTTTTATGTCTCTGTGTCACATTTTGGAAGGCTCAGTTTACTAAGAAGTAGCATAGTTATATATGCACCAAATGCCAGAGGTCTGAAACACAGGAAGCAAACATGGACAGAATGGAAGGGAGAAGTAGCGTTGGAGTGGAATGCCCGGGTGACGCAGCAGGCGACTTAGGGCAGCCTCCTTCATGATTCCCATATCCACCATCTTTCAAGTCCCTGTACTTGGTGTGAATTCTGACCTCAGATGTGCTGCCCCTATGACATGGTGATGAGCATCCCCACGTTGGTGTATCACTTCCCACCCTCCTGTCCAGAGGCCTCTCTTTCTTCCACACTCCGTCCCCTTCAGCAAGCCTATTGAACAAGGCCAGATTAATGACTTGGATCACTTGCCCTTGGCCTATTGTACACGTTGTCTCTATCACTCATTTGGCAGGTTACATTCGATATTTGACACTTGAATTTATATTTTGTCTATTTGTTGGTTTCCCCAAACAAATCTTCAGTTCCGTGGGGGCTAATGCTTTGTTTTAAGTCCCTGGCACTTAAAGCCATAACCTGGATGCAGATTTTTTTTTTAACTGAATCAACAGATATCTCTTATATTAGGCCCAAACAGTGATCTTAACCCTAAGCATTAGCTAATGGAAGCATCGCAGATATTAAGTTGGGCAGCATAGCTAAGCTACTGAAGTTTGTGAGCCCCAGTTTCCTAATTTTTAGATCTGGGGTCTATTGTTCCTCTACCATGTTTGTCAGGCCATGTGTGAAGACTCTCACATAACCATCATAACAGCCTAAAGAGGAGGTACTGTTCTTATCCCCATTTTTCAGATGAGAAAACTGAGACCCAGAGACACTGAGTAACTTGCCAAAGTTATGCATTCCATAAATGGAAGAGCTAGAATTTGAACCCACATCTCCCTGACTCTTTGCTTATTATTTTAAAGATCCACAAATACTTATCGTTCACTCCTTTAAGTTCTTATCTTGCTTGTGATCTAAGTTCACGCCCTTCATTACTTCTCCCCCTCCCCCATTATGGTGAAGTAGGCAGAATAATGCCCCCTCAAAGATCTCTGCCTACTAATCCCGGGAACCTGTGAATACGTTACCTTCCATGGCAAGAGACTGGAGATGTGTTTAAGTGAAGGATCTTGAGGTAAGGGTACTATTTTGGGTTATCCAAGTGGGCCCAGTGTAATCACTAGGTCCTTTTAAGTGAAAGTGGGAGGAAGGATGGGAGGAAAATGGGAGGAAGATCTGAAGATGCTCAATTCCTAGTTTTGAAGATGGAAGAAGAGGCCATAAACCAAGGAATTCAGGGGGCTTCTAGAAGCTGGAACAGTCCAGAAAATAGAATCTTCCCTAGAGCCTCCATAAGGAAAGTAACCCTGTTGTTGACACCTTGTTTTTAGCCCAGTGACTCCCATTTTGTACTTCTGACATCCAGAACTGTAAGAGAACACATCTGTGTTACTTTGAGCTAGTAAGTCTGCGGTAATAGCACAGCTGTTACAGCAGCAATAGGAGACTAATACAATTGTTTTTCTGCTTTCCCTGCTCTCTGGAAGATTTCTGAACTAGTTCTCTAAAATTCCCTCTCACTTCACATCTCTCACTCCCTCTGCCGTCATTCCAAGTCACATTCCAGAGTGCTGTGTCACCACTGGGTTATCACTCTCTGTGGATGTGCTAAGGTTTTTACTCAAGGCCGTGCAGTGCTTGTGGCCTTTCTGGCTATTTTCTCTTAAAAGGTGGTGCCCAGAAAGGGAGAGAATAGTCCATATGTGTTCTTAGCAGCACAGGGAGCAGTGGGTCTCCTGGCTCCTTAACCTGAATGTTAGGTCCCTTCAGTGCAAGCCAAGACAGTGCTTAATTTTGAGGCTCACGTCACATCACAGTAGCCACTCAGGTTGAGTTTACTGTTCACTACAACCCCTCTGTTTTTCCACATCATATTAAAACAGGAAACATTATGAATTTTTTTTGCATCTTGTAGACTGTCTCCCACCCTGACTCATGTAGCTTTTGGCTCAAGGAAGGAAAAAATATAGGGAATTAATCTCCCCAGGGAAAGATTTAAAGGTGGGGCTGCTAAGGAGAGGCAGATGGAATTCTGAAAGAAAGATGGCAAATCTAGAGCTAAGCTAATTAAAGGGCTGTGGGCACTTCGCTTTGGTGCATAAATTAAATATGACAGTCAGTGTCAGCTAAGAAACCCTCAGCAAAAATCGAATCTCAGTTTTTAGTATTGCATGGAAATGTTATTATTATTATTATTTTAACAAATAGTGGTATGGTATAAAAGAAGCTGAGAGAACCAGAGAGATGGGTAGATCTGCCCAAACACAGGATCTGCCCATCCTCTGCCCACCCACTCCCCACATGCTCTTTAGAGGACATAGGATCTCCCAGCCATTTCACTCCATGAAACGTTTGTGACATTGCCAGCTTGAAGGGTAAAGGGAAATGCTCTCAGGGAAAAGAGAAGGGTTTTATCCCTGCCTAGTCGTTAGGGGCCCAGAGGATGCCTGGGAACCTGAGAATCTGGAGAGGGGAATTCAGGATTAACTTCAGCAAAGGAGGGTGCTGAGGTTATTGAGAATTTCAGAGAGGGAACAGTTCTTCCCTTTAAAATTCAGAACAGCTGTGCCCAAACCCTCTGGGCTTCCCAGAGTTTGTGTTTAAATGTTTATGTATTCCTATGCAAATATTTCAAACAATGTAGCTAAAATACAGTACCTCCAAAGTAGGTGAACCAGCTAGCTCCCCTGCATGGTCGCCTTGCACAGCCTGGTTGAGCGAAGACAGGAGCCCATATCCTGAAGGATGTCCTTACAGAACAACTGGGATTTAGTGCCTCCTAAAAGAAGGAGGAAAGCAATTGGCAAGATTATTTCCATTAACTTCAAGGTACCCAAGAGGGCCACGGAGGTCTTATTCTCTCTGGTTTAGATAAATTTGGGGCAGTCCAAAGGTTGTCAAGGGATGGAGGGAGAAAATTTTAATTTGTACACTTGAATTTTGCAGTCTGGCTGACCCCTTTGGAGTTTACCTCTCTTTAAATGGCAGAATCAGGCCTTCAGTGCTTCCTTACCTTTAGTGACCTTTCCTCAACCCTTCTATCCCTGATAAGCTTCAGGGAAGTTATCTGCTTGTATGATCTGTTGTCATACTAACACACACAGAATAATTACCATTCAAACTTCGCTTGGATGTGCCTCATCCTTGCTGAGTTAAGATCAAATTGCTTTCTACTTCGGTAAATTCAATTCAGATTTTAAACTGACCATAGGTTAAAAGTTTTAATTTAAAATTCCTCTTCTTTTAAAAATTAGCAATTCAAATTGGCCAGGTTGGTAAGGCAGCCCGGATTCTGAGCCTGTGGTTGTTGGCAGGGGTCTTAGCTGTCATCTGTCCTGAGCGATGCTTTGTTGCGCTCTTCTGGGGACAGAATAGTCGATGGTTTAAATAGATTATGTGTAATGTAAATGAAAGAGTTTTATAAATTGTAGAGCATTCAACAAATATTAACAATTACTAGCACTTATAAAGATGCTTCTTCCATTGTTGCCAGCTTATTATAACATGTGTTTTCATACTGAGCTCCTCGCTTGCTTTTTGTGAATCTAAGTTAGAATGAATAATTTCATAAATCATTTAGTAACATTTCTCACCTCACGCACTCATCCCTGTACAGGTAAGGGATGTGTCCCCTAAAGGTACAAGAGATGGTTTTCAGACTCACAGGACATGACATGGAATAGCATTAACTTACAGTCTTACATTTTCCTTCTGCCAAGGAGAAAGTCTGTTTGCAGCTAGTGTGTCTTTAACCTTTTCTAAAACTAATTTCCCTTGTAATAAAGATGGAGCTGAGTGGGCTTCTGTCCCCAGAATCCTTGGCCAACAACAAAAAATGAAGTTTTTCCACTGCCTGTATTTGTATGCAATTATGGCAAGTGGTTGTTCATATCCCATTTATGGGCGATGGCATAAAAATATTCTTTAAAGTACATCTGTTTAAGCAAAAGAAATGAGTCAGTTTAAGCAAGAGTATAAGGAAATATTATTATAGGTGGTGTTCTTTTCTCTTTTTAGACTTTTTATTTAAATTAAATTTAGCTAACATATAGTGTATTATTAGTTTCAGGGGTAGAATTTAGTGGTTCATCAGTTGCATAGGTGGTGTTCTGCCGTAACAGGCACCATGAAGCAGTGTAGATTGGGTGATGTTTGGGACACTTGGCTCTCCGTGGTGCCTGAGAGATGAGCCATTGATCCAAGTGCTACCCTTGATACACACAACACAAGTTTTACTCTGTATCACATGGCAGTCTTAAGGATTTGAAGACAGCTCTCATGTTTCCTTCCCTAGGAAAGAGTTCCCTCTTCCAATGCTTCCCATGTTCCATGTATGTTGCCCCCCAACCCTAGGTGTGCATGAGTCTGTCCGTTTCTCTCTTTGGGAAGCTCCCTGTTCATCGTGTGTAGAGTGTATAGAAACAGTCCTGACTCTTCTTCTTCTCCTCCCTCCTCCTCCCCCTCCTCCCCCTCCTCCCCCTCCCCTCCCCCTCCCCCCCTCTCTGCCTACTTGTGGTCTCTCTCTGTCAAATAAATACATAAAATCTTTTGAAAAATACTTCTCATAGTTGTCTAGTCTTTAGTGGTTATTTATATATTTTATTTATTTATTCACTTGACAGACAGAGATCACAAGTAGGCAGAGAGGCAGGTAGAGAGAGAGGAGGAAGCAGGCTCCCCACTGAGCAGAGAGCCCGATGTGGGGCTTGATCCCAGGACCCTGGGATCATGACCTGAGCCGAAAGCAGAGGTTTAACCCACTGAGCCACCCAGGCGCCCAGTGCTTTATTTAAAGGACTCTGGTGATCGCCCCCCTCCCCGCCAGGCTCCGGCCCCCAGTATTTCATAGAAAGGCCTTACCATTTTCTGAGTCCTGTACCTTGATTTATTGCTTGGTTGTCTGGATTTCACCATCTGGAGATTTTTATCAGGAAGGCCCATGGTGGTTACTGTATCCAAACCTATGCCAACTGAACAATGACTTTTCATCGTCTTTATAATGTTTGACAACTTGGCTGGGTATAAAATTCTTGAGTGCCCCCACCCGTGTCCCCAAACTATATCAACAGTGTCAATCAGTATTGAGTGTTACTTTGGAAACCAGCTTGAGTTTTGCCTTTTATATATGTGACTTGAATTTTCTGAGATTCACATAGGATTTGTTGTTTTTCTTTGAAGTCCAGTGATTTTACCAAGATATCTTGGTATTGGTCATAATATTCCATTTTTTCCCTTTTGTGTGCTGTGTATACCTTTCATCTGCACAGTTAGTTGTTTTTTTGTTTATTTGTTTTTTACTTCCTCAGTATTTTCTTTGATTATATCTTTGGTTCCCTATTTGTTTTGTCTTCTTGAGGGACACCTACCATCCACATGCTTGTTGCCCTGTATGTATGTCTTCTCTTTAATTCTTTTTTTTCTTTCCCTTTTCCCTTGCATTTTGTCATTTACTCAAGCTGATATTCCAAGTTATTGACTCAATTTTCAAATGGAGCTGCACTTCTTGTTTCTGCTGAGATGGCTTTGTTTTATAAATGAACTGAACAGAACACCCAGGCAGGCATCAGCTGGCCAGTGGGAAATCTTCTTAGGTTATTGTTTTCTAAAAATGTTCATGTTTCTCAAATTAACAGTTGGACAGCAGCTGCTTTCTTACAAACGCATGCCTGCGCTCTTCATTTTTCTGAGTACAGTATCTTGGAAAACTACTTTCCTTTTCAAGAACTGGAGAGGAATGTATTAATCTTGGTGTCTGCTATTAATTTCATCTAAATTTTGCAGTATTTGGCAGATACTCCTCATAGTTTTGATAAGCAGCCTAGTGTTAAAACATGATTCTGGAGTACACTCTCTGGGTTTTAATTCCTGCTCTGCCAGTCACTAGCTATGTGAGCTTGGGCAAGTTTACTTAACTTCTCAATTGCTTGCTTTTCCTCTTCTGTAGAAGGAGGCTACTCATAGGGCTGGTATGAGAATGAAATGAATTAATATTTGTAAGATGTTGATAACAGTTCCTGGCGCAAATGTTAAATAGGCACCTTATAAGGGCCCACTAAATGAATACACCATGTCATCATGTATTGTCAATAAAGTTTTCTTCCCAGCTTCTCGCTCAAATATTAGTGGGCTTCACAAAAGTGTGATTAACTTGCCTTTATTCCATTCTCTTGCTCCAGAGGTTGCCTGGTTTGTTTTGGTCATAACATGTTTGTTCGGACATTTGTTTAGAATTGTATCCAGGATATGTGTCTGGCTGACTGATCTATAGCTCTTAGATTCTACTTTTTCCTTTCTTGAAACCAGAGCACTTGCCAATCTTTGTTCCTTAGTAGGGCCATGATTTCTCAAAATCCACTGTACATATTTCTGTGATTATGTCCATGAGTTCTGTTAGTACTGGATCATAATTTATCTGACCTAATTTGGGGACATGGCCTCATTTGAGGTGGCTAGGTGTTCTCTTTCTGTCTTTTTGCCTCTTGTAGGCTTCAGTTCCTCCTAATTTATGCTACCACTATCTTTTCCAATCTGGAGATCATTTTCTTTAATAGAAGTGAGGGCTGAACATTTGAGCTGTGTAATTCTGCCCTGTCTTCTCTTTTATCTGTTACCTTTGCCCTAATTTGGGAGCCTGTCCCTGCCTGCCTATCTTTCTTTCCTAAGTTTTGTTTTTTTCATTTGAAACACAAATTTTTGCCCTTGTGAGCACAGGGGTACTTTTTCTTCTACTCTTCTTGGTTCTTTGGCTGATCTAATAATCAAATTAACATAGGACAGATTAACAGGAAATTTAAAAGCAAATTTAATTATGTATGTATGGGGGCCACATGAGAATATGAGACCCATAGGCAATCAGGCAATTGAAGCTTATATGCCATTCTGAGCTAAGGAAAGGGATGGGGGTCTGGGACCACAAAGGGGCAGAAGACACATTCACAGGTTGCCATGCAGAATCAATGGGACACAGAGAAGTACTTGATCTCCAGGCCCTGCCCAGTTTCCCACCAGCTTACCACACTGAGCCCTAATTCTCTAGTTACCTCTGGTGCTAGTTCTCTTCCTGGACCAGGCCCACTGTCTAAATTCTTTTAGGCAGTTAAGGGAGAGGTTAAAATTTTTCTTGACTCTGTTGGGTCTTGATTGCCTTCAGCTCAAAATAATCCGTATGCTAAATTGGCATATTTTGGGGACACCTGTTCTGAACCCCTTCACTGTCCTTAGCATATTTATGGAAGGTGTAACTCATTCTGATCTTCAGTATTTTTGATTTTTTCCTCATCCACTTTGTGACCCCTTTGTCCTTATTCCTTGTTATTTCTTTTATGCTTATCTTTTTTTCCCTGTTTATCTTTTTAATTTTTATTTTTTAAAGATTTTGTTTATTTATATAAGAGAGAGAAAGTGAGAGAAAGCATGGGGGAGGGAAGGGTCAGAGGGAGAAGCCGACTCCCTGCTAAGCAGGAAGCCTCATGTGGGACTTGATCCCAGGGTCATCAGGATCAAGACCTGAGCCAAACGCAGTTGCTTAACCAACTGTGCCACCCAGGTGCCCCTCCCGCTTATCTTTTTTAAATTAAGTTTTTAAATTCCAGTGTAGTTAACATACAATGTTATATTAGTTTCAGGGGTATGATATAGTGATTCAGCAATTCCATACATTACTCAGTGCTCATCTTGATAACTGTACTCTTAATCTCATCTTACCCACTTTCCTTCTGGTAACCATTAATTTGTTCTCTGTATTTAAGAGTCTATTCCTTGGTTTGTCTGTCTCTGTCTTCCCCTTTTTTGCTTGTTTTGTTTCTTAAATGCCACATTTGAGGGGAATCATGTAGTTGTCTGTGTTTCACTTATTTCACTTAGCATTATACTCTCTAGCTCCATCCATGTTGTCGCAAATGGCAAGATTTCATTCTTTTTGATGGCTGAATAATATTCCATTGTATATATAT
The DNA here is from genome assembly GCA_004024625.1 of Mellivora capensis. NCBI lineage: Eukaryota > Metazoa > Chordata > Mammalia > Carnivora > Mustelidae > Mellivora > Mellivora capensis. The sequence goes on from PISX010002710.1 coordinate 152,134, forward strand.
AACACATATTCTTTTTTTTTTTTTGCCTAAAAATTGTGTTTATTTTTTTTCCTTGAGGAAGAAAAAGAGCACAGGTGCTGGTCAGCTTATATATAGGATTCTGCTTATCAATATTGTCTATCATCATTGTGCACTTTAAATATCTTATGATTTTGTCAGTTATACCTCATTAAAACTGAAAATGAATAAAAGAGAATATTGTTTGTTGGTTTTCTTTTTGTTTTTGTTTTACTTCAAGGAAAAAAGTAAATTCTTATTGAATATTTTAAATTTAGAATGTGTTGTTTGGGTTTTTTTTTTTTAACATTTAAATATTTTTTTTAATTTCTTTTCAGCGTAACAGAATTCATAGTTTTTGCACCACACCCAGTGCTCCATGCAATGTGTGCCCTCCATAATACCCACCACCAGGCTCCCCCAACCTCCCACCCCCCGCCCCTTCAAAACCCTCAGGTTATTTTTCAGAGTCCATAGTCTCTCATGGTTCATCTCCCCCCCAATTTCCCACAACTCCCTTCTCCTCTCCATCTCCCCATGTCCTCCGTGTTATTTGTTATGCTCCGCAAATAAGTGAAACCATATGATAATTGACTCTCTCTGCTTGACTTATTTCACTCAGCATAATCTCTTCCAGTCCCGTCCATATTGCTACAAAAGTTGGGTATTCATCCTTTCTGATGGAGGCATAATACTCCATAGTGTATAT